>PVIH01015072.1:0-51028 GCA_004025045.1 Sigmodon hispidus
TACTGAGTCTTCCACTTCAGAGATTCTATCTTCCATCTCTTGAACTCTGTTTGTTATGCTTGTATCTGTGGTTCCAGCTTTTTTCTTCAGATTTTCTATTTCCATCTTTGCCTCATTTTGTGCCTTTTTTATTGCTTCTATTTCAGCTTTTAGTTCCTGGCATGTTTCTTTCATAGATTTGTTCATCTCTTCCAATTTTCTGTTTGTATTTTCTTCTATTTCTTTAAGGCTATTTTTCATATCTTCTTTGAGAGCTTCGATGATCATCAAAAAGGAATTTTTGGTGTTGCTTCCTTCTGTTACCTCTTCATTGATCAGTTCAGGTCTTGTATTTGTAAGATCACCACTTTCTTCTGGAGTTACCTTGTTGTTCTTTGTATTATTATGTCAGTTTTTGCACTGATGTTTGCCCATGGCTTCAGTGATTCTCAATTAGATGGCTCCTGGTCAGTTGTTGCACTCGGGCTTTGAGCCTCCTGTCACCTCTCTGGGCAGGGTCTGAGTCTGTCCTTCAGGGACCCCAGTTGTTATCTGTTTGCTGAGTTGGAGGTGGAGATGGGTAGCCATACAAATTCCCTCAGCAGCAGCTGTGGGTATGGTGACAGGCAGACTTTATCTGAGCCTGCTACAGAGTGCGCTGGGACTCACTCTGCATACAGCACCAGGTTGGGAAGCAGAACTGATGGGAGCTCACCCCTCTCTCCCTGTTTTTTACATTTTCTAAGGAGAGTTAAAGAAAGGATGTGGAGTTGGGTAAATCAGGAATGGGGAGGAGCTAGGTGAAATTGAGGAATAAAATACCATAATCTTAATATATAAAATATTTTTCTAATTTAAAATAAAAGAAAAAGAGACATAGAGCATTATGTTGAGTAGGGAGGTTGTGCGTCATATCTGGGAAAACTGGGAAAGGGAAATAATATGATCAAAATATATTGCATGTAAATGTTTATGAAGATGCCATTTCCAGTAAGGAATACTTCAAGGAGCTAAGATTTAAAGAAGGAAGTATAAGAAGTCAGATTACAAAATAAGATGGCTGACATCTATGATTTTTATCTTAGCCATTTTGATTTACATTTCTCTGATAGGTAAAGATGTTGAGCAATTCTTTAAGTGTCTCTCAACCATTTGTAATTCTTTTGCTGAGAATTCCTTTTTTAGCTCTGAGCCCCATTTTTAATTGAATTATTTGGGGTTTTGGCCTCTAGATTCTTGAGTTCTCTAAACATTTAGGAGATAAATCCTCTGTCAGATTTAGGGTAGGTAAAGATCTTTTCCCATTCTGTAAGCTATCATCTTGTCTTATTGCCTGTGTCCTTGGCCTTACAGAAGCTTCGTAGTTTCAGCAAGACTGATTTATTAATTGTTGTTCTTAATGTCTGTGCTACTGTTGTTACATTTAGGGAGTAATCTTCTATACCAATGTGTTCAATGGTATTTCCCACTTTCTTTTCTTTTCTTTTTTTTAAAAAAATCTTTATATTTATTATTTGGTGATTTTACATCATGCCCCCCATTAAACTCAGTTATCAGTCTTCTCAGTTTTATACCCACTCTTATGATCTCCCCATTTACAAAAAAGCGCCCATTCATGATGCCCATTTACTTACTGGAGCATAATTAAACACCTTCTGGCCTACCCCTTAAAGGAAACAAGTCCTTCCTCATAATCATAAAGTGGATAGTACTCTGTGTTGTCCCATTTTCTTTTCTATCAAGTTCAGTGTAACTGGGTTTATGTTGAGGTCTTTGATCCACTTAGACTGGAGTTTTTTGCAGGGTGATAGATATGGATCTATTTGCAATCTTCTACATACTATCATCCAGTTATCCCTGCACCATTTGTTGAAGATTTTCTATATTATATATTTTTCAGATCTTTTTCAAAAATCAGGTGTTCATAGGTGTGTGAATTAAGTTTGAGTCTTAGATATGATTCCTTTGATCCACAAGTCTGTTTTTGTGCCAGTACCAAGCTGTTTTTATTACTGTAACTCTATAGTGTAGCTTGAAGTCAGGGATGGTGATTGTTTGGGCAATCCTAGGTTTCTTGTTTTTCTATATGAAGTTGAGTATTTCTTTCAAGGTCTATAAAAAAATTGTGTTGGGATTTTGATGGGGATTGCACTGAATATGTGGGTTGCTTTTGGTAAGATTGCCATTTTTACTATGGTGATCCTACCTATCCAGGAGTATGGGAGATCTTTTTATTTTGTGATATCTTCTTCAATTTCTTCCTTGTAGAGCAAAGGGAACACTCCTCTATTACTAGTGGGAGCGTAAACTTGTACAGTCCATTTGAACATCAGTATGTTAGTTCCTCAGAAAACTGGGTATAATCTCTCCAATTATATTATCCAGCAATACCACTATTGGGCATATACTCAAAAGATGCACATCCTTACCCCAAGGGCACTAGATCAACTATGTTCACAGCAGCATTATTTGTAATAGCCAGAACCTGGAAACAACCTAGTTGCCCCTCAATTGAAGAATGGTACATTTATACAATAGAATACTACTCAGAAGAAAAAAGAATGACATCCTAAAATTTACAGGTAAATGGATAGATCTGGAGAGTATCATCCTGAGTGATGTAACACAGCCCCAGAAAGATAGACATAGTATGTACTCATTCATAAGTAGATTTTAGACATAAAACAAAGAATAAACATGCTGCAAGCCACAATCCCCAAACATCTAGGTAACAGGAGGAAATTAAGAGAGACATCCAGGGATCTCCCTGGGAATGGAAAATAGGGAAGATCTCCTGAGTAAATCGGGATCATAATTGGGAGCGAGCAATGGGAGGTGGAAAAAAATTGAGAGAAGGAGATGGTTGAGTAGGAGGAGCAACAGAGATGGATATCTTGATAGAGGGAGCCACTGTGGGGTTAGAAAGAAACTTGGTACTAAGGAAACTTCTAAGAACCCACAAATGTTCATGGCTAGGACTTCAAGCAATAGTAAAGAGGGTGCCTAAACAGGACTTCACCTACAATCAAATGAATGACCACTTTAATTGTCATTATGAAGCCTTCATCTAGGAAAGGATGGTGGCAGAAGCAGAGATTTATAGCTAAGCACCTGATTGAGCTCCTGGTTCTGCTGAAGAGATGGAAGAGAGTGTATATGAGCAAAGGAATCAGCATCAAGAGGAAAACCACAGACATGACTGACCAAAGCCATTGAAAGCTCACTGACCCTGAAATAACCTCTGAGGAACCTTCATGGAAGGGAACTAAACTCTCTGAAGTTAGATGACAGTCAAATGGCATGGGCAGCTTATGGAGCCTATTGCAATAGGATCAGAGTATATTCCTTGAGCATGAACTGACATCTCGGAGCCCATTCCCTGCAGAGAAACACCTAACTCAGCCTTAATACTGGGATGAGGAACTCAGACCTCTCTCAACTGGATATTCCAGACCAAACTGACTCACCTGGGATTCCTTGCCCTCCTTGTAGAAGGAATGAGATGATGAGTTGGGGGAGAACTGGAGGGAGTGGGATGAAAGAAGGGAAGGGGAACAGTAGTAGAAATAGCAAAAAAAAAAAAAAAAAAAGAGAGAGAGAGATTTTAAATAATAAAAGATGACATTTCTGAGACAAACATTGAAAATTTAAATCTTAAAATATCGTCATTATCCTACAGAAGCCTTTGGGTTTGCTCTGTTGGTAGAGGAAATAATTACAGGTCACCAACTTTCTCAGGAACAGCTATAGAAACCAGTTTTTGTGTTCTACTCTGAGGGTGACTGACATCAGGCATGACCTCACTACTGACAGTCCCAATAGGATCATTCTATCCTGTGTTTAATATATCACTCTCCAACTTCATATGTGATACTCCCACAGTAACAAGGATCCATTCCTTACATTAACTCTAGTACAAAGGTTACTTTGAGGCCAGTGCTTATTCAAGCAGTTTATCAACCCAGGTTGCAAGGAATCTATTGAAAGTGGAAACAGTAGCTTAGGAATCTCTTTAAATTTACTATTGGATTTATTTCCAATTTCTTTGTAATCTCTTCCTTAGCACAGTAAATTCTGATCTCACAGGGCTTTGTATTTAATTCCAGTATTTGGATTGTGAGAGCTTTTAATACCTGTAGACTTGGCTATTGGGGGAGAGAAATGCATCCCCATTAATCAGAACTGGACTGACTCATGTTACACAAACCACAGATTTCTAGAAGAAAATTAAAAAGCAATATCATTTCAGTTCTGCTAAATGTTTTCTTATGAGTCCAGAGGAAAAATTGGGACACTCTATATTGTGTCTAGTGATGCTGCCAGAGGCAGGACAAATGAATGTATAAATAGGAACTGCTCAGAAGAGGGTAGTCATAAATCACTGAATGAGCCGGAACCCAGGCTTCTTTTTTTTTGTGTTGTTTAAAATGTGAAACATTATTGGTGACTTCCAGAAAAACAATTCGATTTTTGTACAGTTACATTAGAAGATTGTGGGAAATAGGGTAGTACAATTTCCCTAGGTGAAACCAAAGGCAAGAAATAAAATTCTCTGGTTACTCTAGGATTATAAAAACTACATTTAAAAAGTGGAGTGGAGTTTTTAAAGAATAGCAGTAGTCTCTAGAATCTTGTTTTCATCTTGAGCCTTTATAAATCTGCAATATGGTGATAGGCTGGCTACAGATCAAAAATACACTGCTATTGATTGGACTGAGGCAGCAGTAGCTAAAATCATGGACTATTCTGTTGAGGTCCTATAATTCTCTCACAGTATTCTAGAAAACTTCCTTCATGTCTTAAAAAAGACTCCTTTCTGGCACCCTGAATTATAGCTGAAGAATTATTTTCCCAAAGGAATAAATAGAGTATTTTTCTTATTCTTAAAAGTTATTAGATACTGCAAAACTATAGAAAGAGACTTTATGACCTACAAAGTAGAGGTAACCATTTTAATAAAACTCTCAATGTTTTTCATTACAGATGTACTTATTATAACTGATGTTCTTTTAATTAAAATGGTATATTTCTGTTTGCTTAAGAGTATAGTGATTGAGATTAATGCTTTAATTATCAAAAAACATACAAAAATGTTTGAATAGGAGTCACATCAATCTTTTTCTTAATGATATTCTCCCATTAGAATAGATCCATAATGTAGTCTTATTCATTAATAGTGATATGACTTTTGAAAAAATCCTTAATTTATCTTATTCATTAATAGTGATATGACTTTTGAAAAATTCCTTAATTTATCTGGCCTCATTTCCTCATTACTTTGTGGGACTAAAGAATAGTATGCACTAAACAGGTTTCTTTGAGCCCATTCCCTACAGAAGAACACCCTTCTTGACCTTGTTACTAGGAGGAGGGCCTTGGTACCTCAACTAGATATGCCAGACCAAATTGACTGATTTTAGGAGTCCTTTCCCTTCCTGGGGAATGGATGAGGGCATGGGTTGGGGAAGGCTGGGAGAGGACTGGCAGGAGGCAAGGGAGAGGAAGCAGTGGTGGATATGGGAAAATATTTTTTAAATAAAAAATAGTATACACATTTTTAAGCTAGCCATTGTGAGACATGAAATGATGCTTGAGATATAATATAAACTCAATAAATAATAATGATAGTTAATACCAGTTTATGTTCTAAACTTCTGTATCAGTCCCCTAATACTGCTATAACAAATAACCACAGACACAGTGGATTGAAACAATACACATTTGTCTTCTTGTTTTTCATGAGGTCATACAGTAACTTTTGATTTTCACTGGGCTGGTCAGTCCTTATAAGAGTCTATTTTCTCCATCATTATCAACCTCTCACATTCACAAACATTCTTTGGCTCCTGTGTTCTTTTTTTTTTTTTTTTTTTTTCTTTAACTAGTATTGATAGTCACCAAAGTCTTTCTCCTAACATATCACTGTGACTCCTTTGTGACTTGTTCCTTTATATGTATTCAACTCTATTTTACTTATAAAGATTACCATGACATTAAACCAACTATAAAAATCCAGATTAAATTTTTTTCCTCTTTGATTCTTTAATTTAACCATATAGTCAAAAATCCCCATTCCATGTAAAATAAAATATTGAGATTATGGTGATTAGAATATGGACATGTTTAAGGTATCATAATTCTCTCTGCCCTGCAGATTTTCCGTTTTGGGCTTGACTCATTCATAATGAAACAAAGCATTCGAGGAAGTTCTCAGTTAACAATGTTCTTAGGGAGAGGTGCTAGTAATAAAAAATTTACATTTTGACAATGATGAGAGCATCTCTTTCCATTCAAGACTTTTGAGAAGGAGACTAGACATTTCTAATGATGAGAAACAAAATGGCTAGTCACTACTTAATGTAATATTAAGTTTCTGGACCCGACTAGCTCCAAGATCTGGACCAACAGTCATAAAGTCACAAAGAAACACATAGAAGCAAGCTTACATTAATTTCATCCTGATCAGCCTATGGCTTAGGCATATAACTTGCTAACTCTTAACTCTTAAACTAACCCATAATTAGCCAAGTGGCTTAGTCCCCTTTCTCAGAGCAGCATCCTACAATTCCTTCCTCTGCATCTGCTGGTGTCTCTCTCTGACTCTTCTTCTTCCCAGAGTTTTCTTAGTCTGGTAGCCCAACGCACACTTCCTGTCTGCCTTCTGGCCAATTGGTATTTTAGTAAACCAGTAGGAGGGACAAACATTTACAATGTACCAGGACATAATTCCACAGCAACATACAGGTTAGTCTGTGATACCAAACACCTTCTCTTTACTAGAGCTATTTTATAATTTCTATAGTCATTCAGCTCCACCACACTTCCATTGTACTTGCCTGTAAATATGGTCTTGAGGGAAATTATCAGCAATGAGATTGTAGTGCCATAAGCCAATGAAACATTTGAAACAAGACAGTTATGATCAGACTTCACATGCTGTAAATTCTCTTTTGACTGGTTGCATATGAGAGATTTATTAGAGAACTCTGAACCCTGGAATGGAAGGTATAGAAGATAGAAATCTTTATAGCTTGAGCTTCCATATGGTATTAGGTACAGTCTTCTTGTTATATTCCTAAGAGTACCAGTGGACTCATTCAGCAACTGTCCTGTGAATTATACAAGCAGATACTTAAACATTGGCCTTTGCTTTTCACCCTTATTTAAGGTGATTGTAATTTTTGTTCTAGCTTGACCACATTTTCTTTTCACTTCTGGACCAAAAATCAAGGCTATAAATATTTTACTAGACTGAAATATTAGATTAGCTGGCACTTCAGAGCCCATTCCCTCCAGAGGAACACCTAACCCAGTCTTGACATTAGGATGAGGAAATTGGACCTGTCTGGAGTGAATGCTGTGTTGATCCACCTTGGGACTTCTTGCCCTTTTTGGGGAAGGGGATGGGGGATGGGGAGGAGGGAGGCTGAAGGCAGACTGGGAGGGATTGGCAGGGGAAACAAAGGGAGAGCAAGGGGATACATGGAAAAAAGGATTTTATTTTATAAATAAATTTAAAAATTCTTTTAAAAATATTAGATTAGAAAAAACTAGCCAAGGCTGGTGGCTATTTATCTTTACCATGCTTCTATCTGGAACATTATTATAACATTACAGGATATAAAGAGCCACAGTGTCTGTTAGAAATCACCTCTTCTGGGATTCTTACTCAATAGATGTAGGGTGTAGGGTCAGAGTTTCAATTATGATTTCAACGTTGAAGAAGTAAAATTCAGCATGAAAATAGAACTTACAGTGACCCTAGGGTACCAGAGGGGTACCAAAAATAATATATTTTATATTTAAAAAGTAGCTAATAATCAGTTCTTATTTAATGTCCAATTTAAAGCCACAGTCTTGTGGAACCCTTCTAAAAACACTTCAGATACATCTCTTCCACCCTCACTCCTCCTCCCTTCATATAGAAAATATTCTGTAATATTATCTTCCATAATAAAATTGGTCTCAAATCCTAATTTGTGTGTATCTATATAATAACCCTTTGTGACAAATAGGCTTTTCTCCATGAACCAAATTAGATTGACTGGTTGACATACTGTATCACAATACTGAAATAAAGTGTCAGGCTTTGTCTAGTGCAGTGGAGATGATCACTATAAGCAGCTAGTAATTTCTGCCATGATAAAAGGATTAGAAAGTAATGAATTGTGTATTATGTGCCATTAAATTCTAGTCTGTTGTTTACTAGTATAACAATCTTCTTTAGGAAGAAGGAAGAACATATATTGTTCTGATTCCAGAGTGATAATAAGATAATAATTCACAAAATATATTTGTTGAATTTGATTGAAAAAAAATGATATGATAAATCTATGTCAATGCTGAAAATGTATCTTTTCCCCACAAACTTATTTTCCTTCCTTTATAACAATTTTAGAAGGGCTATGTCCCTTTTCAGTTAATTTACATGTAACAATGAGTATCTTGCAAGTATTTTCTTCAAAATACTTATTGACTTTCTCGTTTCTAATATTGATAGAGAAAACAGGTTTAAAATTAGTGTATTATTTCTTCAAGAGCATAACAGAAGAACTAACCTGGCATACTATAGTGTGCTATCCAGAAATTCTGTCAGGGGCCAGCAAATCTATTGACTAATCTACTGTGTAAAAAGTAATTTTTAACAAAAAGTGGGAAAAGAGAAAGAAGAAGAAGGAGGAGGAGAAAAAACAAAGTATCAAGAAAGATACAAAGTGGCTGGGATGAATGAGAGAGGAAAATACCAATTGATGATGCTTTAAGCTGGCCAAATAAAATCTTCCAACCACACACAAATAAAAGAAAAACATGGCAATGTACTAACTGAGGCATCTTTGAAAATCAGGACAGAAAAATTTTTATAGTAGTCTCAAATTTATATGCTTTCCTGAGAAAGTGTAAATTATTGGTGAGGGCATTTTTCTCTACATATTTGGAAAAGAAAGAACTGACTTCCAGGCCCAGGGCAGGAAAGTAATAGTTTATAATGATGTAAATCTATTTTGACCCTCCATTTAAAATTGGGAGTGGAAGCTGGACCGCATTATCCAGTTTTCAGGAATGTTAACTGGTGCCTTATTGCTGAGATGCAACTCTTATGTCTGTCTTTGAAGTCTGAAAGCTTATGTCCTTTTTAACAATCCATCTCTGGTCTTCAGGGCATGTGGGAAAGTGTCATTATGGTTTTTTCTATTCCATTTACAATCACTCCTCCAATAGATCCCTATAAATACCTCCCAAGGATCCTAAATGATCATAGTGCTCTGCTCTGTCCCTTTCTCATGTCTTCTCTGCTCCATTCCAATGTCTAATAGTTACTGACCTCTCAGCCGTCCACACACCAAGCCTAGCACTGACCTTGAGCTCTTCTCTTTCCTCTTCATGTTTCACACGTGTTTAGAATGTAAATCTTACAGACCTGACCTCTAACACATAATGGCAGGTTTTCTGAGGATCATGAAATTACATAGCATTTTATCTTCAAAAAGGTGTGATATTTAATGACTCTGTAGACCTTGGGGTTGGAGTCTCCAAAACAGGGAGATTATCTCATACACAATCTAAGTCTTTTGTGATTTGGTATGTGCCAAGGACTCAGCCTATCGAAGTCCCAGTAAGTCTATGATAGATAAGTGTTCCCATTGCACTAGCTTCTCTTGTTCACACTACTGTCATCAACCGGCCTGAGTTATCATTGCTTTTGTTACAACTCCCATTCAGATCTCTTTCCTGTGATCTTAGAAGCATGAACTTTTCGAGTTTCTTTCACACATGTTTGCTGTTTTACCATTTCCCAACTTTTATTGTTGACTCCTTGGAGTACAGCTCTGATGACACCATGTATCATCCAAGCAGCCTCTCCATCTCTCCAATCTCATGGTTCCTTTCTTCAGTTTTTATAGTCCCCACAGTGGATGAAAGGATATTCTATATTGTAAATTTGTGCACCTTCTTCTGCCTCCACAGCTAGAAGAGACTTTAAATATGTGAAAAATAAAAATCAGCATTCTATTCAATGTCTAGTCTTACTTTTTTTGAAAAGCGAATGAGGAAATTGGTCCAAGTTCATATACATATAGACACATATATATGTATATATAAAACAAACCTTTTAAATAATCTTTTATAAACTCTTTACTCAAATGGTAATGGTAATTATAATCTCTACACAAAGTATGCTTGATGTTTTGGGTTTAGTTCTAATACCGTAATATAAGACCAATAACAAAATCAATAATAATAAATTGCCAATTAAAACACATTTGCTTTTTGGTTCATTTTCTACTAATTGCTTCCATGAGGATGCAATGATGAAACCAAGAGAACTTGGTTACATCTATGTTAATGACAAAGAAGTCTCCAAACATACTAAGCCTAAATTTCAAGGATAAGTTGTGTTCACCAAAGTCCTATATTTATAAATAATGTAGATTTCCCTAGGGGTTAAGATGATCTCACATCTCTTTCAGGTGTCTTCGGAATTGGTGTTAATAGCTCCAGATTCTTGGAGTGGGTTCATTCAGATAGCTTCCTGATTTCCCATAAGCCTCAAAGCTTGTTTCCAATTCAAAGGAGCTTCATGGGCACTACATTTTTGACAGGAATAGTGCATGTTCTATGACACAAAGGACCAGTTTTTTTTTTTCCCTTGGAGCACTAAAGCTTAGTCTAAAACAGATAAAACCCAAAGAAACAGCATGGAGAACATTACATATATACATATATATATATATATGTATATATATATATTTGTTTAAAGCAGAAAAAGAAGCAGTCTGAAACTTTCAAGAAAATGAGTGTTCCTTGAAATTGTACACTATGCTCGTTGTTTCTACCTATGTATTTCCCCAACAATTTAGAACAGCAAACTATTTTTCTCATTTTTTATTTTCATATCTCTTAGCTACCTTGATTTATAAATAATTTTTTAAGGCACAATGTGGCTCGATTCTGAAAATAGGTTCCCTGGCTTTCCATCGACAGCTATCTGCACTACTAGCAGGGCTGCAGCATTTTATTACCTGAGGTGTTCCCAGTGTTAGTCTAAGTTTCCAGTAGCATGGTAATGATCACGCAGACTAGACACTCTGTGTCCACAGGGGTTGAGAGTCTATAATATACTCTGGCTGCTTTGCCCTCTGTGAATTTCTTTTCCAGAGTCATATTCTCACTTCCTCACAAGAGTTAATCCTGCCCTTGAGACCCTGGTTCCATGTGTGAGCTGCTCAAATGCCTTCCCCATGAATTCTACTGCAAACCGAGTACAACATTCACACTTCATCCTAGAAATACGGAAAAAACAGACAGGGGGCTTTATGAAGAGGTGTGTGCTACAACTTTATGAGCTATAATTAGTTCACATTTAATTTTAGAGCTTGCTGATGTTTTTCAGTCTGCTGGTAGAAAACCAGTACTATTGGACATTTGATCTGTATTAGGCAGTTTACCTTGGCCAACTCTTTGCTAAATACTGGTTTTCTTTGAATTAACAAAAGTTAAAGACAAATTCTGAAACCATAAATAGAATTTGCTTATTTATTTTTCAAAAGTGACAGTGCTTCCAGACCAAGATTAGGTCTCCTGTTTCAAGTTCTATTCAAGTTCTAGTCAAAACTACATTGTTGTAATGAAGTTATTGTCCACAATAGCTGTATTTTATGTGGCATTTAGAAACTACTCTTCCACATCACATATCACTTATACATTTTCCCATAAAAAAAGCTAATTGCCTTCATCCTTCCCAGAATGTCAGTGTCATGGAGGAGCTCAGCATGGCATTCTTCATTAGTGTTTTGGAATGCTCTGGGGAGAGAGTAAGCACTTCCACAGCCTTTTCTCACTCATCTCTTCCCTGAAGACCAAAGCTATAACTGAAAGTGTGATACTATTGTAGAGCATTGCTGGTCTGTGATTTCTACAAGAGAAAGTGTCTCATGTGGGCTTCTGAACAGAACTCAAGGGGAAGAAGACATCGGGACACTTACCTTTTTGCCTGTCTTTTATTATGAGTCTGTAAACTTAATTAGGTATTTCTCCAGAGACATTAATTCCCTCAACCTATGCTCTAGATAAAATAATAGACCATTCTGCCCAGCTTTCAAGCTTTCTCATACTCTGGTTTCTTTTTAGATTGGATAAATCTTTCACCTCTTCAAATTGCAAGCTTAGAGTTTCATGGTCAATGTCTTACATCTAAGTTTGAACATAGCAAATTATGTCTAAAGCAGTAACAAGACTTAATCATTTTTCTAACTTTATTACATTTATTATATAGTATTTGCCTATGGAGAAACATAAAAGTGAAGTATCTATATCCTGTCATCTGCAAATCAGTTAATGTTTAGAATGCTTATTTCTAGTTTTTTTGTTATGCTGTGTGTACATATATTAAAATCTAATGTTTTGCATGAGTGTTTACATCCTGCAGTACCACATAAACTAATTTTAATCCCTAACCTGTATAAGCAGTTATAGATGGCTTCATTAAACACATATTTTATTTAGCTCATTTCTTCAGTTGTTTGTTATTTAAGGATTTTGACATTTAAGGAAATATGGTAATTTAGAACTAAATATAGGAAATATTGGTAGTTTGTGGTGAGATCTGTTTATGTTAATGAAAGTTGGACTGGTCATTATTTTAACAACATAGGAACAAACACAGAACTTGACAAAATTTGTTTGTTTGTGTTTTTTAGTTGTTATCCCTATTCAAAGACAAAACTCAGAAATTGAATTTAAAGCAAAAATCAATAAGTCTTTCATCTTTTCTTTAGATTTTTGTTTTATATTTTAGTATTTCAGGAATAAGATGACTGGAAGGCAGTAGACTGGAAGGTAGTAAAGTTCTCCAAGATCTTGAGAAAATGCCCAACTAGTGGAGAGCCCGTGCTAATTAGTGAGATAATACATGTAATGGGGATTGAAATGAGGAGTGGCTCAGAAGAAAAGTGTGTGAGGGATGCTGGACGAGGCCTGGGAGAAGAGAAATGATATTGCCTATACGAGTATCAAAACCAGAGTACAAGGGTGAGATCAGGGAAAGCCCCTTGGTAGGAGGCTGTCCAGAGCAATAATGAAGCTAGATGGTTGCTAAAGGTTCAGTGAGGATTAAAGCCAGCTTTATAGACAGAGGACTTAAGAAAGCAGACTAAAATGAGAACATGAAAGACAGTTGCTCACATTATAAGGAAATGTGCATTTAGGGTGCAGAATGGCCAGGGAGCATATTTGTAATTATACTCTTAGGAGAGAGTTTGCAGCCATGTGATATCTAACTGATGGACACTGTGAACGCTCTTGTCATCCCCACACAACAGTCCAGGGGAGTTTTATATTAAACTCCTAAGACCCACTCTAACTACATGTGTATTTTGATACTGAGGATATTTCCCAAAACTTGATTATTTTTATAAGTTGATCATTCTATATTTAGAATTGTGTGTTTTCCAGATTCATGTTATGCTGAGAACATATTCCTACATCAGTCTTCTAAAAATCATTTATAAACAATTTCACAGTATCCAATTATAGAGATTTACTATAATATATCCATTGGTCTTATTTAAGTTCTAAGTCTAAAACAATCATTTTCTAGAGTCATTACTCATAAAGGTAAAGACCTTTAACACTTATGCATTTTATATAAAACCCCTGGACTCCCAAGGAATAAAAAAAAATAATTTTAAAATGTTTGAATTGCTAGCAACTGCTACTATGGTGGTAAAACATTAAAATTATACTCTGTGTAATATGTAAACAATGAATGTTCACCTTATTTTGTACAGATACCAACAATAATGACTAGTCCTTCCCAAAGTGATTTTACCACATGTATAGGGACAGTGAGTGCCAGTATAAGTTACTCCTTAGCTGCCTACCTTCCATAGGTTGTGATGCCTGCAGCGTCTATGATCATAGCTGGTGTTTGATGACACAGGAAACAGTTTACTGCTTTTGCCAGTTCAAAGGCCAGTAACATGATTTGCTTCCTGCTTTGAACTTTTTGCATGCTATGCTTTTTTTTAAATTTTGAAATTATAATTTAATTAGATCATTTTCCCATTCTGTTTTCTGCCTCCAGTCCTTTCCATATTCCTCTTCTCTCTCTCTCTCTCTCTCTCTCTCTCTCTCTCTCTCTCTCTCTCTCTCTCTCTTTCTCTCCTCTAGCTTCCTTTTTTTTTTTAAAAATTGTTATTTCTCCACCAGCCTCCCTCTGTGAAAAGTGTCCATACTTACACATTTTATATCAGTTGCCTGCCTCTGTATTACTCCTGGAAATTTCGACCATGAAGTAAATCTAAAATGCTTCCTATTCCACATGCTCCAGTTGCTTCCAGATGGACATCTGGGCAGTTCCCTGCCTTTGAGATCCCCAGTGTGACTTCATTCCCACCTTTATAATCTAGGGCTTTTGCCACTTCTAATGCAGAAACCTTATGTTATTGACATCAGTTTGGTTGGAACTATGTCGACTTATGTGAAACTCATTAAGCATAAATCCAGAAGCTTTCAAAAGGAAGTTCACAAATATTAAGTACTAGGTTTTACTGCACAGAATTTGCCTCACAGAATAACACTAATAAACAAAAACATTCCAGGATATTCTTAACATTAGATACAGTTGAATTATTCGTTATAAGAGACAAGTAACACTTTCGTAATTTCAGTCAGTTAGTCCAATTGAGATTTACATTCTAATAATTTAACACATAGTTTAATGTGAATATTCTGTGAGTAGTTTTTCTATGTAGTCATCCAGAGGCAATGGTGTCTTTAGTTTTATTGTTCTGCTAACTTGGAATATCACATTATGTTTGAATCTTCTGCAGAATTGTAGCCTCTTTGTTTGGATGTTATACTAAGAATTACATTCTTCAAACTTTCATTTCTGAACTGTGCTAAAGTAATCAAGCTGCGGTAGCTAATACATTTTAACTTTATTTCAAGAAAACTCATAGGTACTCTGTGTTTTAGAAGCCACATGAACTGTGAAAGACAGTCCAGAATTTCATCTCTGGATCATACTGCATTCCTTCTGATTCTATCATATGTTTATAAACTAGGAGAGTCAAGTACAGGGTTCTGGAGAATTGAGAGTTGCTGCTTTTGCAGAGGACCAGAGTTCAGCTCCCAGCAACCACATGAGGTATCTCACAACCCATTTTAACTCCAGATCCAGAGGGTCTGATGTCCTTTCACAACCTGCATGCATACACGCATGCTAAGATACAATCCCCAACTATAAACATGACAAAAAAAAAAAAAAAAAAAAACCCAGGCATATGGAAGGAGAGAAGTGGGAATCCATACTGATGGCTTAATTGTGCTACGAGGCTAAAACTGCTTACTAAAATAGCAAAGTATGTGTGAAAAAGTAAAATAATCATCCAGTAAGATATTAGGAATGTAGGTAAGGGTGCTGGCCAAGCCAAAAGTCTGCCTGAGCGTCTTTTTTTTTTTTTTTTTTTTTAACTTTTTATGGATTCTTTGTGAATTTCACATCATGCACCCTGATCTCTCTCATCTCCTCATCCCCAGTTTAATCCCTGGAACTCATATAAAGGTGGAAGGAAAGAACAAATACATGAAATTGTCCTGTGCCTTTCACTTGTGCACCATGGCATGAGCACCCATGCACAAACATCATGTATATGCAATAATAACTAGAAATTTTAAAAAAATTAGAATACAAAGATAAACCACCAACCAACATTAAAAAACAATCTATGTGAAGCAAAAGATAAGATTGGGATTATATATAAATAAAATTCTATGCATGTATTATTAGTTTTCAAAAAATTTCTATTACCTAGCATACTAATAGTTGTTAAAGCTATTTATAATGCATATGATAAGCACAATGCTAGTTATTTCTTTAGCTTAGAAATAGGATAATAACACCAAAAGTGACATAGGCCAAAAGCATTTGTAAAACAAGTGAGTAGTATTAATCCCTTCAGCATTAAAAGATAGTATGGTATGGTCTTTTTAATCTTTTTGGCCTTTGAAGCTTGTACTTCAACTGTTTGTGGCTGCTATTTTCTAAGAAAAAGCCACTTGTATTATTATCTTTGAGGAGGATCTATTATAGGAATGGCCTACACAAAGCAGGGCTTAATTTTATATTTACAGTTGATCAGATATGTCTTTTTGCATGCTGTGAATATCATTGGTTAATAAAGAGACTGTTTTGGCTTATGGCAGAGCAGCTTAGAAGCAGGCAGGAAACTCAAGCATAGATACAGGGGGAGGGCAGAATCAAAAGAGACTCAATCTAGCTGCTCACGAAGCAAGTATAATGGCATACATGTAAGCCACACGCCATGTGTCAAGACAGATTATATAAATGGGGTGACTTAAGATTTAAGAGCTAGTTAGCAATAAGCCTGGGTCATAGGCCAAACAGCATGTAATTAATATAAATCTTTTGTGATTATTTGGTGCTAAGAGGCAGCTGGGCTGGAAGCTGGTGGGAACCTTGGGGCTAGGCCAGAATGAATAGGTCAGAAAGTTTTTGCTACATAAACTGGTTTTTGTATTTTTACATTTTCTGTATCTATCTATACTATGTATTCTCAGCATATATAGAGGTACTATGGTCTTATATATGTACATCCAGTGTGTTCTAAAGGTAGGAAAAGTAGATGAATGTATAGAGGTTAGTGCTAAGAGAAATCAGTTGTAGAAATCTTAAATAGCTATATTACTAATAGGTTCTAAGTTTTCTATTTTTCACATATTTCTAAGATATTGTTTAAATATGACATTCTTCCTCTTCAACAGTTTCTACTCTAAGATCCTGCTTTACACTATACACAGAACCAAATCCTGCAACATACGCTTTCCCTTATGTACAAACCTTATAAATTAGGTACAGAGTATTAACATTAACAATAAAATAGGCTATGATAACAATGTTCCACAAGAGCTGTGTAGCATGAATTCTGATTGTAATGAAAGAGACTCAGAGCTGGATATCGGGGAAAGGCTGAAATATCAGAGAGAGGAAACACCACAGTCAAATCTCACCCAGCTATCATCCAGCTTCCTTAGCCTTGCTCCTGGTCACTTCTAATTCTGTTTTCCTAAACCTGCTTTAAATACCCTTCTCACCCAGGTGTATCCCATCCAGGTTAGGATTAAAGGCATGAGCTACTCTATTTGGTAGTCAGCCTTAAACTTAACTCACAGAAACACCAAAGTTCTCTGTCTCTGGAGTTCTGGGATTAAAGGTGTGGGTCACAACTCCAGGCTTTCCCTGTGCTGGGATTAAAGGTGTGTGCCATTGAAGTCCAGTTGTTTGGCCTTGTACTCAAAGATTGAGAACTTCTTGATCTATGTCCACCTAGTTTTTGACTGTGTGTTGATCGCTTGATATTCCAGGTTTTATTAAATATGTAACATATCATCACAGAGCTATGTACATGTTTTCACACAGCATACTCCTCTTTCTATGCATAGGGAATGAAGCGGGCCCATTTCTGTGTGATAAAATCAAGTGAGATGAATGATGTGGGGTTGTACTTACACCACTGGGCTACTATACAAATGTTGTGACTCTGTCACAGTTCAAATCATAACTGAGGACTACTGAGTAAGCAACAGGAGGGTAAGCAAATTCAGTAGTATAGTGTGAATGCATGAGACAGAAGAATCTGCTACAATTTACTTCAAACTGAAATATTTGCTCTTGGGGAATGGAAGAAGGATGGGAAGGCTAGAGGTTCCATCTTAGAAACAGTTTAAGATTCATAAACTGTCTCCTTAAGATCCTCCAAATAGTAAACAGTTGCTGGGAGAGAAGAGATTTTCTTCAACGGGTCTGTCCACAAGTTGGGCAGAGCATGGCAGTGATTCAGCTTTTGTTGAGATTGCTCAGGAGATACAGAGCCTTTATGTAAATCAGATGTTCTTGGCCATGCTTTTGTCTGGGCCTCCTTTCCATGCTCCTGTTAGGAACCCTAAGAGACTACATTTGAACGCTTTTTTTTTTCCTTTTTTTCCTGTAACCAGTAACCTATCTGTGTTCAAATAAGGATTGCTCATGTCTCCTCAGGAAAGCATCCAACACACATCATGGGTAGAACTGAATGGGATTCCTTTACATTTCTTAATATAGCATACAGTTTCAAACACATAAGTTGTTTCATTCTGGGAATTTTTGCTCTTTAAATATGTTTTAAACTTCAGTTGATCATGAGTAACTGGAATGTTGAGACATAAAGATGTATCACAGGGGGAATGCTTTAGACAGTTTTCAGAGAGAGATTTTGATTGACAAATACAACTGGCATGCGACATTATATTCCCTTTTGTTCACAAAGGCACAGAGACTGCCTTCAGCATAAAAAATTGGGATATCTTCCTCAGAATTACTCTCAGAAATAAAGCCAATTTTATTTGGCATTTTCCATATGCCAAATACTGTGCTCTCTGCATGAGCAGGTTATTATTTTACGAATACCTTACAACTGTGTCAAGAAGTATTATTTCTTTTATTTAACAGATAAGATAATGGATGTTCATTTTTGGAATTGCATGGTAACAAGAAATGCTTTTAAAATTCAAATTCAGGCTACAATAACTATTTATTATATCCATCTGATGAAATATCCAGAAGAGAAAGTGAAGAAATAAGATGAATGGTTGCCCAGGGCTAAGAATATGGGATTGGGAGTTTGTGTATGATGGGAATGGGAAGGAAGAATGCTTGCTGATGGATATGAATTTCTGTCGGGGATGTGTCTGTGAATATACAAAAAATTAACACATTGTTCTTCATAAAATGTTTAATTTTGTGGTTGTAGACTCTATTTTAATAAGGTTATTTCATAAGCCCCAAATTTTTAGCCTAAAAGACACTTTTGCAATGAAAATATAAGTTAGAAGACTGGGTCACATATATATGCTATGTAGGTGAATGTATTTCTGATGGGATTGTTTCTCTTGGAAAAAATATGATGCTTCACAGAGCTACAACTCAGAACCCTGTGAGTAAATGAGTCAAGGCCAGGTGAGGATGTCATTCAAGTCCCAGATCTAAGTGAGGCTAACACAACTCCCTCCACAGTTGTATGTGTGTGAGGTTGAAAGCATACCATGGCACTCAGTTATGAGAGTGCATTCCTGGGAAGAATCAAGGATGAATGTCCATCCCAAGGAAAAATCTTTTTGAAGATGTGTTGACTTTCTTGGGAAGGTCTGAAAGAGATAAACTTGTAGTTTGATTTTACTTTCTGGGTTTCAAGTTGCCGAGAATCTTCCTTTTCATAATTGTTTTATTACCATGGAACCTCTAATCCAGGCCAGAAATTCCTCACTGCCCACATTTCTTTCTACTTCAAAATGCGTAGCTAATAGCAACCAATTACTTTTCCTATTTTCTCACTTGGAATCTGTTTTGGGAGCTGGGAATTGATATCTTACAAAATCGGTCCCATCTGTGACAAGGAGTCAAATGGGAATGGTAGCAAGCTGCAGAGCTGTCCTACCCTCTGAGAAACTATCCCCAGAGGCATATCCTCTGGGGTATTTGCAGGTAATGCTTCCTCAGACTTTTCAAATATCTTTTCAAACCCCTTTTTTATTCCTAGGAGGGCAAAAACAGTTTCATGTTTAAGAGGGTCAAGCTACTTAGAGGAATCTAAACAGTCCCTGAGCATACCTCTGAACATACCCCAGCTCTGTTTCCTGATCAATTTAATATTGCCCACACTTGCTTCTCAACTATTCGAATTGGTTCTTCAAGAAGTGAAGCTCAGCACCTGAACGCTGCAGCCTTTTGTGTGTGAAAGACCTAGCTGTGCCACGGGCGCAGCACTTAATATTAGAAAGCAGTCATTCCTGTGTCCTTCAGTCATGCAAAGAAGTTGTATGCCAGGGTTCTCTTTGTATTGGAGAACATATCCACAGTACGACGAGGTTGGAGGACTTTAAGAAATCCAAATGAGGGAAATGAGCCTTTACAAGATTTGCCCTGATTATTTTCCCCCTGTTGGTTTAATCAGAAGTCTCTTCTGTATTCTTTGGTTAGGTCTGGCACTCTAATATGTCTGTCATTTTCAGACTAGGGAAGTTTAACGGTGAAAAAGACATGTTTGTTTCTGGGGAACTAATTTTGTTGTTGCTTAACAGCCAACCCCTCTGCCCTTTGAGCAGATAACAAAAGTGTCATTATCTGGGTTTGGGAACTGCTGATGAATTATTCATGCTGCCAGATATGACAGTGAGTCTCCACGCAGGAGGCAATGACTTGTTTTTCTTTCTCATAAAGGTTGAAAGTGCTTTTGTAGACATTTCTGGTACACCTGCATGCTTGAGGCAATCAGGTGTGATGTATTCTTGACACACGTCCCTGGTCCCTTTTCCTCCATTCTCCAGGTTGAGATTTTAAGATAGAATCCTCTGAATAGTTTGCCATCTTTTGCATGATAGACACAATTTTTAAATGACTGCACTAGGTTAATGGGGAATTCTTACTTGTAAGCTATCTATGATTAAGAATCTGACACTAAGGATCACATTAATATCTAAATGGTTGCTTGCAGGTGCACATGTTAAAAATGAAGACGTATTCATGAGGAGCCTGAGCCATCAAGATGAAACTCAATAAAGAACACTGAGAATTTGATGCATGTTGAGCTGTTAATGCCTGTGATCTTCTCTGACATCAACATCTTGCTAACAAGGAAACTGAGTCTTCTATAGACCAAATACCATTCAGTAGGTGGTACCACTAGAAACTGTATGCATAACATTATTTCATAACTCAAGCTGGTCATGATACAGCGGCCTTTGAAATCCCTATGTTGTGGCAATCAGGAGACTCAATGTTGGGAGAATAAAGGCAATAATAGCATTGCTCTTTCTTTGTGGGAATGGGCACTTGGAACTTATAGACTTTGATTATATAATTTATTTATTGACTAATAGTGAATCAGTGGAACAGCAAGTTGTGTACTCCATGGTTTGATGACTCTAAATTCAGAAACAAAGTTAAGGATATGCCATCTAGCATGGGATCTGAATGATGAGGTAGGGTGAGATAATTGAACTGAGATGTTTTAATACTGGTTGTAGAGTATAAATGAAAGAAAAGCAGGAGACATCCTATTTAGGATTGAGTGTCTCAACTTCTGCACATTAGCCACACACAGTTTGCTGGAAAAAAGAAAGAAAAGAAAAGAAACTGTACAACTGGAAAACTACAGAGGGATTTTTATTTTTCCTTCTTCAACAAAATGTTTTTATTCTCATTTATTAGTATTTTCAAAATTTTGTGTGGTATATTTTTGAATATTTACTGTGATAAACACCATGACCTAATGCAACTTAGGAAGAAAGGGGTTTATTTCAGCTTACATTATAAAGTCCATCATGAAGAGAAAGGAAAGAACCTGGAGATAGGAACTGAAGTGAAATCATGAAGGACTGCTGCTTACTGGCATACTCAGCCTGATTCCTCATACTGCCCTGTGCCAAGACTGGCACTGTCCCCAATGGGCTATGCTCTTCCACATCAGTCATAACACAAGTAAATATCCAGGCACACCTATAGTCCAATATGAAGGGAAAAATTTTTACAATAGATTTCCCATTTTCAAGATGACTCTACTTTGGCTCAATTCGATAAAAGCTAACCAAGAAAACACCTAGCTTTGTTCCTTTTACATTTTATGTCCATCAAGTGCAACTTGTGATATCTATAGTCTTTTAGATGTGCGGCCTTGGTTGAACAACTTGGTTGAATAGAGGTCACATCCATGTTGTATGAGGTGTTTCTGTGGAACTACTGGACTGCTGGATTGCCAGACTGCCAGACTGCAGGTCAAAACTCTGGGCCAGGATAGAAAGTAGAGGCCAGAAACATATTACAACAACATCAGGCATATATACCCACATAAAGCCATAAAAATTTTAAAAATAGTCTAGAGCACAGAAATGAAGCCAAAAGCAGCTTCTGAGTTGTGTCTCTTAAGTGGGCCATGATAAAAAGACTGAGTGGTATATGGGATTAAATTACAAAATGGCATGTTTGCTGCATACAATTTAAACTGCAACAAGGCCAGTTTCTGAGCCTCAATGTAAGCAAGGAACTATATATGATAGAGTTAAGGTTTTTGTTTATAAGAATGCAAAGGAAAGAGAGTCAAAGACTGCTTCTTAATAGTATCAGCATTTTCTTCTGTCAGCTGTTTGCTGGAGGCAAGCAGAGGTATGTTTTTTGTTTTTGTTTTTTTTTTAAGTGAAGTTTCCTAATTCCGTCTTAGAGAAAAAATACTTGTGAGTCTTTAAATGAGGCCTTGCTACCAAATACCTAAATGAAGTTCATGAACAGCAGACAGCAGTGCCTTACTTGATGATTATATACACCCTTTAATTTCTCAGAGTGGTAATTGTGGATCCTACCAATACCTCAGCTGTAAAGCTAAATTCTATGAGGCTACACCAGGAGCTGAGTGGAGCCAGCTAGCTATCCTTGTGAAGCCTTTAATCCCTAGCCACTCCTTGGCAGATTAAGGGTATGGTCAAAAACAGAAAGAAATAGAGAGAGCTTGGAGAAGTCAGCCACCATAGCCAAGTCTATAATCCTTAGCCACATCTTGACAGATTAAAGATATGGACAGAGACAGAAAGAGAGACATCTAGGTGGAGTCAGCCACCCTAACCAAGCAAAGGTGTGGTCAGAAACAGAAAAAGATAAAAAATAAGAAATATACAGTAAAGACAGTTAAAAAAAAATAACCCCTCTAAATGGTTTAAGGTGTGTTTAAAATATATGCAGACTTGAAAGAAAAAAGAAAAAGGGAAAAGAATAAAGTCCTTTAAAAATAAATAAAATAAAAAATAGTAATAAGCCACATAAAGATACAAATAGTGTTTGGATACTATATGTTATTGTCTTGTCTTTAAGTTTTCTGACTATAAATGAAATAGTTAAAGCTGCTGGAAGACATTTGATTATAGTTGCTCCTGGATTAATCCAACCTATATATTTTGTAAATGAGTTGACTTCAAAATTGAAATCAAAAGATATGCTACTTTGGAGAAGAGAGGTTTTTTTTTTTTTTTTTTTTTTTTCCATTTACAGAAAATGAGAGGCTGTGGATTTATTCTTGGTTAAAGAAAATAAAGTTTGATTGAGGAAGACCCCCTTAAAAGTTTCCAATGAAAATGGATGGCCCATTAGCCTAGGGAATTATACCCATATTCCTTAAAAAAATGGGTTATGGATGTTTGTGTTCGTTTACATTGTTGGTCATAAGTTGTTATATCTTTAAAAAAAAAAGGATATTAGATTTGGGGTTATTGTTTTAAAACAAAAAACAGAGGAAATGTACTGGGATTATGTTGGTACATTGTAAATATTTGTTCCTCCTACTAGTTTAATAAAAAGCTGATTGGCTAGAGGCAGACATTAAGTGTGGGCAGGGCTACCAGACTAAGAAATCCATAGGAACATCTTAGAGCAGAGCAGAAATGCTATAGAGATGCCAGGAGACAAACAGGAAAAAAGTTGAAATGCTGACGAGAAAAGGTACCCAGCTGCATGGATGAACAAGATAAGAATCATGGGTTGAGTTAAGATGAAGGCATGAGCAAGTTTTATGCCTGGGCCGCAGGCCAATCAGCAAACAGAGTGTAATTAATATGTGTCTATGTGATTATTTGGGGTTGCGAGTAGGTCCGAACTTTGAGGCTAGGCCCAAATGTCTAGACCAGAAACCTCATAACAACAATCCTGAAAGAAACCTGGCCCTCCTCTGTCAGCTATTCATTGACAATAGCTCCTCAACAGGTGTGGGACTTTGACCCTTCCTTTACAGTGCTGGGACTTTGTTTGGTTTGAGTTTATATAGTTCATGTATAAATTGTGTTCTGTGAGTTCATACATGCAACTGCCTGTTTTGTTTGGAAAACATTGTTCCTGGGTAGGCATTCACCAATTCTGGTTCTTACAGTATTTCTGCATCTTCATCTACTGTGATCCCTGGAAGGGAAGATTATGGTGTAGATGTTATATTTAAGGCTTAGCATTCTGTGTTCTCTTACTTTCTGTACCTTGACCAGTTGTGCATTTTTACATTAATCCCCATCTACTGTGTAGGTGTATGTGTGTGTGTAAATAAAGTTTTTCTGGTGAGAGTTAAGAGATATACTAGTTTATGTTATAATCAAAGTCATTAGGAGTCAGTTTAATACTATATACATTTAGCAGAGCAATAATAGGTTCTTCCTTAGGACTTAGAACCTACCTAGCCACAGAGTTTTTGATCCACTAAATGTTCCATGTACAGGTTTCACTGTGTGAAGCAGGCTTTCAATCAAATCTAGATGTTGTTGCTTTCTTGGATAACATTCCTTTCACTATTGTACCAGTTAGCATATCGTATTAGGTCTGTCATTATTATAGTTTTTGGGATTCATGGCTCTATAAGATTATTATTTTTTCTTCACTGGTGAGGTATACAAAGCCTTCTAACAATATGAAAGCTAGCCAGTAGAAATGAAGCCTCCAAGTGAATCTCAAATAGAATGTTTTTTCTCTTCTATGCATCATGCATATAATTTCTTCCACAAAAGAGTTTTACTGTAAAGCTCTAAAGGGTAAGCAAAAGCAAAATCAAGAGTTTAAATGAAGCTATCCTATAATGGAGTGACAAAGCCCCTACTATACAACCATGGGTATCAGTTCTTGCCATCTACCTTATTTTAAAGAAGTATCTATTTGCTCGTTTGTTGTTGTTGTTTTGTTTTGTTTTTCCTGCTGTATATACTAAGCTAGCAGGCATGTGAAATTTTGGGGGATTCTCATCTCTGCCTCCTATCTCCCAACATGAGCACTGCAGTCACAGAGAAGTATACTAAGTGCCCAACTTGTATGTTAGTTCTGGGAATACAAGCCCTTTCAGCAAGCACTTTTACCCAAAAGGTATTCTCCTAACCTCTGAGTTTTTCATAGTCATGGCTGTAATCAATATCCATATTATTTCAGTCACCACAAATTTCCAAAATAATCTTCTTTCTCTTTATTTTACTGAAAAATAGAATTTCAGAAAAAGTCCAATTATTTATTTGCTTATTCCAAATTTTTATAAAATATATTTGTTCCAGGTACTAGTCTTGCTTATGATGGTACATAGATGAAAATTCCTAGCTCTGCCTTTATTTGAGAAGGGTCTGGTTTTGAAATGTACAATACTGAATGATGGAAATGTGTCCTATTATAAATGCTAGAGATTCTGTAAAAATCATGTTTGGATATGACTATGAAATTTTAGGTTTTTCTCTCACACAGCACGCTCCAATCACAATTTCCCATCCTTCCTTTCTTCCTAGCTCTTCACACAGCTCCCCTCCTACAGATCTACTCTTTCTCTGTTTCCTTTTCAGAAAAGAGCAGAGCTTCAAAAGATGACAGCCAAACAGGACAAAACAAGTTACAATAAAACAAGGCAAAGGTTCTAATACTGAAGCTAGGTAAGACAATCCAGCTCAAGAGAAAAATGCACAAACAATGTAGTATGAAACAAAAGCATGTACAAAAAATACCATTGAGTTTGTTTTGTATTAGTTATCTATAGCTGGGCAGTGGGCATACCCTTAAGCACATACAGATGTCTAATTCAAATGTTTCAAGGAATAATTCATGCAGAGGTATGAAAAGAACCTTTAAACTTCCCTCTGAAACTTCACAAACCAGGCCTCCATCATATGCATTTCTCTCAATATTCTTTTCTTTTAAATTCCCACAGAATATCCCATTAGTTTTTAAACACTCAATGGCTATTCCAGCTAAAAGCTCCCAAATACTTCCATAATCCTCTGAAAAACAACATGGTGAGGTTCCTCACAGCAATACCCATGTTTCTTATACCAAATTCGGTATCACTTTGATTTCTGTTGCTGTGCTTAGACATTAGCAAAGAGCAACTTGGAGCTGAAAGGATTTATTTGGCTCACATGTCCCAATCACAGTACATGATTGTGGAAAAACCATGCAGGGAAGCTGCTTACTGGTTCACTTCTCTAGCATGCTCAGCTACCTTTTTTACACAGCCTGGGCCTACCTGTGTAGGGATGTCACCACCAACACTGGTTTCAACCCTTCGTTTTATGAAAATGGCCCACAGACAATTCTTTAACTGAGGCTTCTTATGCCTGCACATGTCAAGTTGACAACAAAGTTTAGTCATTATAATTAATCATGACTTGTGATTTCTTCACTTATGCATAGAGAGGCAATGCTTTTTAGGCATATTTAGTATTTCATTTCATATATTTGATTTCTCAATATTTTGTTAATAAATGAGCTAGATGAACACTCAAACTGACACTGTTAAAATGCATCATTTTGGCAACAACTTTATAAATATGTGCTGTTGCTTAAAAAAAAAATCAGTCAATAAGAGCAGATAGCCAAAAATGAAGAATAGCTTAGTTAACTTGCAAAGACCACACAGCATTTAAATGGATATAAATATTAGGGCTTTATTACATGACAGACATGAGTGAGAAATATGGTTCTGAAATTGAAAATATTCACTGTGGTTTTTTTCAACATTTTGAATTTTAGATATTTATCTTTAAATAGGGATGTGATTTCTGAGAAAGAAATATGTTGTGTATGAAGATCTCAAATTCCATGGATGCTTGGTAAGTGACAAGCCTTTTAGGAAGCCCCTTTATGCTTTCAGAAACTGTCCAAAGAGCTAAGTATTTGGAGACAAATGGATTTTGTTTTACTTTGGTTTTGTTTGGTTGGTTTTCTTTGGGTTTTGGGGAGTTGCTAAGATAGGGTTTCTCTGTGTAGCATTGGCTGTCCTGGAACTCACGTTGCAAACCAGGATGGGTTTGAACTCACAAAAAATCCCCTTGCCTCTGCCTCCTGAGTGTTGGGGTTACAGGTTTATGCAAATACTGCCTGTTAAGTTTCATTCATGCGGAGTAGGGAGGGAGGCTCCTAGAATGATATGCAAACAACACTAAATGCTCAAGAGAATATGTTTTTGAAGAACTGGGCATATGACTTCAATTATTCATTAAATACTTGGCACACAGGAAAGCATATAAATAAGGAATTCCTCTATAATCAAATGAATAACCACCCTAAGTGTCATCACAGAACCTATATCCAAAAATGAATGGAGGTGGAGGCAGAGATTCATGGCTGAGCACTAGGCAGAGCTCCCCTTCCAGCTGGAGAGGTGGGAGAGGGGAAGGGATAGGGATTGTGAGGAGGAGTTCCACAGAGATGGCTGCTTGGAGCTCTGGGGAGCTCATTGAATCAAGAACAGCCATTGGGGAACCATGGGAAAAAGTGCAAGGCCCTCCAAGGGTAGGCAACTGTTGATTGGCACGGGCCCTGGAGAGGTGGGATCATACTGTGCTTCTGTAAGTGTGCTGGCACCCTGCAGCCCACTCCCTGCAGAGCAGCTCCTAACCCAGTCTCAATATTGGGATGAGGAAATCAGACCTGCCTGGAGTGAATGAGCCATGCTGAGCTAACCCACCTTGGGACTTCTTGCCCTTTTTGGGGAGGGGATCAGGGGATCGGGTGAGAGGAGGCTGGGGACAGACTGGGAAAGATTAGGGGAAGGAAAGGATGGGTGAGCAGGGGGATACATGGGGAAAAGATCTTTTATTTTTAAAAGAAAAAAAAAGGGAAAAAAAAGAAAAAGTCATACCTACCACTTCCTCAATCAAGGGTCCAACAATTCTTCATTTCCTCCAGCCAAGCCTGACATTGCTTGTGTCTGCCTTCTTTGCTTTCAGAAATAATTAAGTGTTGAAAGCTCTGACTAGAAGGATCAGAGATATGAATAACAACTTGACAGATCAAATCAAATACATTCTGATTTGATTACATTACTAAGTCAATTATTATTTCTTGTCACATTAATTATGGCAAGAGTTCTAAAATGCGTCTTCCCATAATTCCTCAACTAAATCATGATGTCCATATCTTCTTTGTAAATCTATGTAAGACTGCATGTCTGTGTTGACAGCAAAGAAGAAACTGGAAAGCAAAAAGATTTTCATATTTATCCATTCATTTGTGTATTGTTCCATAAGCACCCTGTGATAAGCACTAGACATAGATATAGATGTTGGAAATTCAAAAAAATGAAATGTTTAATTCTCTGGTCCTTTGAAGAGCTCTAGGTTCAGAGCATGAAGCAGATCAGATAAACATGTCCATGAAGACATAGGGGCCATGAGAAGAACAACAGGATAGGCAACACGTTGAGGGTAATCCTCAGAGAAGGTTTGCATTCTGACTCTCAAGTTATTTTGCATCAATTTTATATTGAGATTAGGAAGACTTAAAATTATGAGAATAATGTTTGAAAACAATCTTTGTCTGGTGGATGTCCAGTGGAGAAGAAAGCATTGCTACTAGAACAAATGTCTCAGGAACATTGAAAGAATGCACTTCAGCCAAGGGAATATCCCCATCATCATGCTGACAACACCAATATATACTCTTGAAATTTTTAAATGAGGCTAAGATACATTTCTTGCCTAGTCAATGAGTGAAGGTTAGCCTTGGCATAATTGATGTGCTTACATGTACACTTGAGTTTGGAAAAGTGATTGGGGAAAGGTGGAACAATTGTGGAAGAGCACAGGGGTTGATACCCTGAGCCTTAGTGTCCAGACAAGCACATGTTACTATCTTAACTCTTTTATCTCTTACATGCTTATGCAGAAGCAGTTAAAATTCCATTAATTCACTAATACGGATATTGGAAATTAGACACCATTAGTCATTTTACCAAGAGTACAGTTAATATATAGCAGTACTAAGATTCACACTTGGTTCTCACTGACTAAAAGTACTATGTTCTGACCAAGCAGTAATTTAAAGAAAATCCCTATTTCCCCCAAAGTTGATTAAAACAAGTATGTGATATGCAAATAACAAATGAACTTACTGATGCTCCAGCCATCCAAGCTATCTTTGTGTAAAATTATTTATTCAAACTTGTATTATATCATATAGGTGAAACTGATTAAAATTATAAATTATATAGATATATATAATATATTATTTAGATATAGTATAAAAGGAATATTTGAGAGTAGACTCAACAAATCTGAGAAGAAAATGAGCTAGAAGTTTTGCAATAATCCAATACGATGTTAAAGTTCATACCCTGAAATCACTTTTTAAACTTTCTATCTTAGCTTTATGGGTGTGAGAGTTTTGGCTATGTGTGTATGATTGCACAGTTTGTGTGCTTGAGTGCCTGGTACCAAGGAGGCCAGAAAAAGGTGTAAGACTTCTTATAACTAAAGTTACAGATGTGAGCTGTTGTGTGTACTGGGAATTGAAGCTGGGTTCTCCGGAAGAGAAAGTAATTCTTTTATAGTCCCATCCCCTTTTCTAAATAATTTTGTGTGCATTGGTGTTTTGCCTAGAAATCCTACCTGGATTGTCTGCAAGAGCAGCTACTGACCTACATAGCAGAGCTATCTCTACAACCCCTGACTTTCTTTCTCAATGGAATGATGAGGAGGACAGAGAAAGAGAATCAATTATGTATTCTGCTATTAACAATACTTACAATAGTAACCATAAACTGGAAATTTTAAATAGACTAAAACATAACCTTCAGACTGTCATAACACTGAGGAAATATCTTACTGTTGTGTAATGGAATAAATGTCTCCCACTAGCCTGTCCCTGAATGACCCAGTAAGAGACTTCATATTAATTATAGACTGTTTGGTCTATGGCTCAAGCTTATTGCTAGCTAGTTCTTACTTCTTAAATTAACCCATTTTTATTAAACTATGTATGGACACATGGCTGATACTTTCTTCACATCTTGCTTCTTAAAAGAAAGGCAACATCTCCCCAGACTCCACCTTTCTTCTCCCTTATCATTGCTTGAATGTTCTACCTGGCTATATGCTGCCTTGCCATAGCTTCTTTATTAACCAATGGTAATAAAGACATCACACACTACTGAAGAATGTGAACCTAACATTCAAAATGTTCTGGATTTGATAGTTGCACCAGAGAAAACAACAATAAAACCAACCAACAATAAAACCAGAACCCCCCAAACCAATAAAAATAATTAAAAATGTATAAAGTAGTTTTTATTAAGATTGTTAAGTGAAAATCAAAGGGTGGAGTAATTAAAACTCTAGATGTAGGCCACAGAACAACAACAACAAAACACAATTGAAGTCCCAACTTATGTGTTTTCTATTTAGACATCTCACTTCGCAATTAAAATAAGTTTTGTATTGGTTCACTTTTATCAACTTGACACAAGATACAGTCATCTAAGAAGCAGGAACCTTGAATGAGAAAAGGCTCACATGAAAATGACCTGTAAGCAAATCTGTAGGGCATTTTCTTCACTGATGATTGATTCTGGAGAGCCCAGATCACTGAGAGCTGTGCCAAACCTTAGCAGGTGGTCCTGGGTAGTAGAAGAAACAAACCATGAGGATCAAGTGAATAAGCATCATTCTTCTGTAGTGTTTCCTTCAGTTCATGCATCAGTTTCTGACTTGGATTATTTTTCTGACTTTCCACAATGATGAAATAAAACTGTTATCCTATTAAGCACTTTCACCCCAAGCTGCTTTTGTTCATGGTTTTTATCTCAGAAGTAGAAACCAAATAAAAATATTTCCATTGCCATTTCTGTATGGGAAAATTGAGGCTGAAAGGAATAAAAATCACACCCAAAGTTTCACCAATATTAAAGATCAAAGTTAGGACTTGAACTCCAAAACTTTGTATTTGTTTTGGGGCATAGTAGCCTGCTGGGTTATATGTATAGTAGGGTATGCCAGACTATCAATGAGAGTATAATAAGATCTTTATGGCACAGTGAAGACATATAATTTGGCTTCTCTGGCTGTAGTTTCTTACAGTTCAATTGTACCTCTTCTTTGGTCCTTTGTATTCCTAACTTATTTCAGTTTTGGAGAAATAATTCATTTCAAGAAGTGAGCAAATTTCACTTGTCGTCTAAAATATCCCTAGCCAAATATCCCTTAAAGCAGCCTTCTGATCATCAACAAGTCAGACATTAAACTTCCTTTTACTCCATCCTACAGGCAGCTATAGTGTGAATATTACACACTAGAACTTACCGAGTTTGTTCAGTTCTGGTTTGCTGTATCCTGATCTGTGTAACCCTGAACAAACACTGATTCTTTCAACATAAATGGAAAAGATGAATAAGGTCCTCCTCCTATGACTGTCTTCAAGAAAAAATGACAACTGTTTTAAACCATAAGAAATGGCTACATTCTGGTGCCAAGTCATAGTTCCATATCTTCAGTTTTGGGAGAGAGGAATGTGCCATTTTTTTTTTTGGTGTTTATCAATTGGAAGGGTGAGGTACCACTTCTTATCACTGTCTCAAACCTTGGATCGACTGTTATGCTCCTTATAGATCTAGTAGAAGCCTTTGTATTTTTGCTAATTTCCCTCAAACCTTGCCATAGCTTAGGATGTTATGCTGTACTGAATTTCCCATCTGAACCCTTGATAAGGCTCTGTTGGGACTTTAAGAGTTTCAGAGATTATTCACATTCCTAGATATCAAAGTGAAAAAAGACGAAAAGTGATCATATATTACTGTGAATCATCAGCTCTTCCTATAGTACACTCTGAGAGGAACTTTCCCCAGAGAAAAACCACTACAGACCTTGGTTAACTGGCTTTCCCCCCTTTATCCTCATCTTCTGCATGGTACAATGTGATTCGCATATAAAATTGTGTAAATTTATGGTGCATAACATATTTTAAAATATATCTGTATAAAAATAAATAAATATACTCTGTGGGTTTAATATCTGCTTATTGACCTATCCTATTTCAGAATCTAAGATTATGCAGTAAATGTTCATTCTTTAGCATTTATATAATAAGTGCCTAATGGAGATCATTGTGGTTCTAATTTTCCAGGTTTCATACAGTAATTCTGTAATTTGTCATGAGTCGAAATTCTGATATTCTGTACAGGTAGGGTGACAGAGCTTTCTATATGGAGTGCCTAAAACAATTCAGTCCAAATGGTTGCTGCCACAAGCAAAATATCCAAAGACTGTTCATTTGAAAGTTATGATCCCCTTTTTAGGATTTTTCATTGCATTATTTGTTTTATGGTCTCTTCAGTACGCATTGCACCAACACTAATTACTGCACTAATAAGTCAGTGTGTTACCAAGATGTTTTGCCATTATAATTACAGCCACATGTTGTTGTCCTTCCTCAAATACTCCAGGCTTAATTGCATCATTTTTTTTTTCAGGAGAATTTATGTGGTGCAACTTATTTCAAAATTGCTACATGAATAAATAAAGTACAAATCGTTTTCTGTAGTGCTTAAATATACAAAACATATTCTAAAGAGGGGAGTGTCCAAGATTTCATCTTTTCCTGTGTCTAAAAAATTTTATAACTTTTGGACCATGAAAATACCAACATTAATTGATGTGTCTATCTTGTAACCCGTTCACACTAAAAGTCAGGTTGATTCATGGAAAGGGGATGTTGAAAAACTGGGAGTCAGATGACCAGAATTCTTGCTGTAAGATTGTGTTTCCAGATAGTTCAAAGACATTACTTTCATTGAATCACAACAACATGGTTCTCTAAACAATACCTGACCAATGACATTTTCAGTTGCCATACCAATGTGGATTGCAGCCCAACATCTAAATGAAGACAATAAAAATTTAATGACTACTGAGAGAAAAATAAGTTTTTTTTCAGGGAGAAGTTCTCTGATGATTAACTGCTACCAAAGGGTCAGCCCTAAACATATGTACTTTTGAGTAACATTAGGGTGTGTGTGTGTGTGTGTGTGTGTGTGTGAAATAATAGCTGAATAAAAATAGATCATGAATTAGAGATGAAGAGAGCATGAGAAGAGTTTGAGGAAGGTTAGACAAGATGTCTATACAGTATTTATGTATAAAATTTGGTATGACCCTTTGTATGTGACTTATTTGGGAGCTGGGTGGCAGGCCCTCCCAAAAAGCAAAAACAAAAAACAGCAGTACCCATGTATAAAATTTTCATATGACCCTTGAAGCCTCAATTTTCTTATATACCAGTTGGACAGATGATCTCCATTTCTCCTTTCCTCTCTTCTTTCATATTGTTTAACTTCTAATAGTGTCATTTCATGGATTTGTTGATAACAGCCTGCCAGAACTTGAAAGATTATATTCTTTCTTATATTAACTACCTACCAGTCACTAAAATAAATACCCCAAATAAGCAACTCAAAATGAATTTGGAATGAGAAAGGGGGCTAAAAGGTGGAAAGAGAAGGGAAATTATAAAATTGTATTATATTAAAATTAAAAATACTTACTTTTGCTCAAACTTTTCCACATTTTATTTAATATAGTAATGATATCTTTGCTTTTGTGTCTATGGCCAGACTAAAGATCATAGGAGATGTGTTTGCCAGAACAATACCTTTCATTTTGTGGTTGCAAGGCAAGTGAGATAAGAGGTAGATAATTCATATTTTCCCCTTGAAGATAGTACCCCTAAAACCTTCATAAATCTTAGTAGGCCATCACTTATCAATAGCATCAAGATAGGACTAAGAATTTAACACATAGAACACATTCCATATCTAAGCTACAATAGGCCAAAAATTCAAAACATCATATACAATGGAAATAAATATGGTTATCTAGACTCTGCATTTCATGTTCACTTGTAATTGTAACTAGTCTTTCCTCTGTCCTGCCAACCAGCTCCCAAATCACAACATGGAGAGTTATTATTAATTATGAAAATTCATCCCATAGTTTAGGCTTATTTCTATTTCTTATTATACAGATTAACCCACTTATATTAATTTATTTTTTTGCCTCATGTCTTTATTACTTTATCTCTTTAGTGGCCATTCTGCTTGCTCTTCATCTCATGGTACCTCTCTCCTTCTTCTTCCCAGCATCCTATATGCCCTGAAAATTCTGCCCAGCCATTGGCATTCAGCTTTTTATTAAACCAATCCAAGAGACACATCTTTACAGTATACAAAAGGTTATTCGACAACATTTCCCCATTTAGTCTAAATAAACAGGAAAAGTTTTAACTCTTACAGTGTGAAACTATATTCCGTAAGATCAATTACCAAGTAAGAAATGCATTTACAATATTCAGTCCATTAATATTTGGCAAATTTAGAGAAAATATTTTATTCTCTCTTGATGAGTCCAAAATTTTGTAATTAGTTTACTTTTTATCATATATAAGGGGAAAACTATCTATTCTTCCATTCCATCAGTGATCTGAAAAAGATATATTATTCCTTGAGTAATCAGAAAGTGTAGAGCAGGCAGCTTCCAAAACTAAGAAACAACCAACATCTGGCTGCCTGAACATTATATTCCTTTGCAATATAATGACTTCTATCTTTGCCCTACAAGCCTAGAATATTTAACATACTCTTCTGTATAGCAGGAAATTTTGAATGACTGTCATACTCTGTCTAGGTAAAGTTTGGCAATCAGTTTCTTATTTGTCCTTCTTGACCAGTTTGGACAGCATACTATCAGCATTTGAGTCAAGGGCAGTTTATTGTCCAAATGTCTAGTTTTTGCCACTAAGACATCAAAATCTATTTTTCAATGCCCATTACTGTTTCTTATGAAGTGAATTTGTGCTGAGAGGAGCAGACAAGGCTCACTGTCATAAAGAGCCTTATGTTGTGGTGATATATTGTATATTTAATAAAATCAGCCTGGAATATCAGGAAACAATAGCACCCACAGTCAAACCATGAGGGTTAGAAAGTGGTAACTCATGCCTTTAATCTCATCACTCAAGAGACAGAGGTGTTTCTGTATTTCTGTGAGTTCAAGATTTATCAACCAAATAGTAGTAGGTCACACCTTTAAACCTAACTCCAGGATGATGATGCAGAGTTGAACCCAAAACTGAAGCAACTGAGCAGGGAAGATATTCATGACAGGTTCAGCCTGAAAAGTTGGCTGGGTGAGCATTGACTGTGGTCTCTTTCCTTTCTCTGATATTCCAACTTTCCCCCAATATCTGGCTCTGGGTTTTCATTATATACTAACTAGAATTTGTGCAATACAGGACAGCCAGGACTGTTACACAGAAAAGCCTTTCTCAAAGGAAAAAAAAAACAAAACAAAAAGCAACAACAGAAAAACAAAACAAGACAAAAATAACCACCCCCTCCAAACCCAAACGAACCATACATACAAATGCTGGCGAGATGGCTTGATCCTCTGATATTCCAGACTATATTTTGTTTATGTTTGAGAACGTAAAACATATGTCACCTGTTTTGTAGATTTTTTTTAGGTTTATTTCTTTATGTCTCTAGCCAGAATTGTCAGGAGGTCTACTACAATCATATCTGATCTTTTAAAATCTTGAACAAATCCTTAGCCTTGTATTTTCTGTGGATACCAAAGCATAATCTCTTCTCCAACACAACATATTATTTTACTTTCATTTTGAAGTTAAGACATTTTAAAAATATATATGATGATTTAATTTAGCATTTTCCATAATCCAAAATCTTCTAGCAGCTCTTGTTTGTTCATCAGCAATGAAAACTTTCAAAGTCAAGAAGACACCATATTGGATCTAGACTCTGTTTATTTTTCATCTTTATATGACTTATCCTTTTTTATATTACCTTATTTTTCTTTAAAGACTATCTTACTACTTAGAAACTATTTTGTCTATGACTGTCTCTACTCATTTTTGTAAGACTATGCACATGTTTTAAACACACTATAATCTGTGGGATTTTTTTTCTCGTCTGAATCTGTCTTTGCTGAGGCTTTGTAGCATTTTATAACTGTGTGACAAAATTTCAAACTGCTATGTACACCACCATCACAGCTCAGCTTAGCACATGGTGAATGGTACTGGCAGCTCCCTCCAGCCCACAGAGGTGAGGGAACAGGTCATGCCTTGTCTTGATATGCCAGGCTTAGTTTTCTCCCCATGGAAGGCCTTACTCTCTCTGAGGAGTGGATGAGGGATGAGAGGGGGCTAAGTGATGAACAGGAGGAGGGCAGAGCACACACAGTGGTTGGTATGTAAAATGAAAAACAATAAAACCTCTTAAATAAAAAAAAAATAAGAAGAGAAGTCAAAATTAAAGAGTGAGAGGCCTGGACATTTTGGAAAGGATGAGAGTGTGTGTGTATCATCTAAGTACAGTATACAGATATGAAATAAAAAAAATTTAAAACAATAAACAAGATTATTCCACTTTCCCCAACTTACATTATTTGTCTCCCCTCCATTTGTCATTTTACATTCTTTCCTATGAATAAAATCAAATTATGTTTAAATATCTGTACATATTACTGTTTTGGATGTTGAATACTCAGTGTTGATATAATATTAGACTGATGTTTAAATATCTGTACATATTACTGTTTTGGATGTTGAATACTCAGTGTTGATAAAATATTAGATTGTTCTTTAGTCTGTGAGATTAAGAAATAATAGTACTATCATGAGATTATGTGGAAATTATCCTGAAGGCAATGTCTTGTTTTCCTCACAGAGCACTGGGCTGTGGTAGGATAAGGCAAAGCATGTGAACCATATTCAAGAGTTTCTGTTAACCTGGATTTTTCATTTCTTTAGAGAACCAAGGTTCAAGGGAGACCGTTCCCCCACCAAGACTATATAAGAAAGAAAGGAAAGGTGAAGTAAGGAAAGCAACACTTAATGCATTCACTGCTTAAGAAATTCAAATTACTTGATGCTACCTTATTTGGGCAAGTTTCTGAAATCTGTTTCCTCAGCTGTCAAATATCGATGATCTTTTTCTTATTTTGAAATGAATTACATATAAAACATGCAGGCTATAACTCTCCTGAAACATTCTGATTTCTGTGTCCGTAGTGGCAAGATATCTCTACCAGTTACCTTTCCAAATACTTTTTTACAAATTAAAAAGGGTTTCAGAACATTTCTTGCATTGATCAGAAGTTTATTTCCATAAAAAGCATTTAACTCAATGGTGTCCATATTAGATGTGCTGTCCTGAAAGAGAACATCCTTACCTATTGCTGCTGCACAATGACAGCACACAGAGCACCTGTGGTCTGCAGAATAATGTGAATTGTGGTAGGGGCAGAGGAGTGATGGGCTCACCTGTGTTCTGTCTAAAACCTGTATAGCAGTGTTTTTAAGTGCCATAAAGCGTGTTAGACACTGAAGATGCATGATTTTTTTTTTTTACATTTTTTCTATATCTACCATTGCTATCCCTCCCTTCCATTCTCCCAGTCTCTCCCAGTCCTCCTTCAGTCTCTTCCTATGTCATTCCCCTAGCTATTCTCCAAGGAGTCCCAAGATTGGTCAGATCAGTCTAGCATATCCAATTGAGGTAGGTCTGAGTCCCTCATCCCAGTATTAAGGCTGAGTTAGGTCTTCCTCTCTAGGGAATGAGCTCTGATTCCACTGCAAGAAGCTCCACAAACTGCTCACACCATTTAGCAGTCATAGAACAAGTAGAAGCAAACTCACCTAGAAAAAGTAAAAGGCAGGAAATATTCAAACTCAGGGCTGAAATCAATAAAATTTAAACAAAGAGAACAATAAAAAAAATCAATGAATCAAAGAGTCGGTTCTTTGAGAAAGTTAACAAGATAGACAAACCCTTATTCAAACTCACCAAAAGGCAGAGAAAGAGAGTATCAAAATTATCAGAATCAGAAATGAAAAGAGAGACATAACAACAGACACCCAGGAAATTCAGAGAATAATTAGGTCATATTCAAAAATCTATACTCCATTAAATTGGAAAACCTAAAAGATATGGACAACTTTCTAGAATGGTACCACTTTCCAAAATTAAATCAAGACCAGATAAATGACCTAAATAGTAGTATAACCTCCAGAGAAATGGAAACTCTTATTCAAAGTCTCTCAAGCAAAGAAAGCCAAGAGCCAGATGGTTTCAGTGTAGAATTTTATCAGACATTCAAAGAAAAATTAATACTAATACTCCTCATACTGTTACATACAATAGAAACTGAAGGAACATTGTCAAACTCTTTTTATGAAGCTATAGACACTCTGATACCCAAGCAACTTAAAGATGCATCAAAGAAAAAAGTAGTTCAATCACCCTCATGAACACTGATGCAAAAATGCTCAATAAAGTACTGGAAAACCAAATTCAAGAACATATTAAAACAAGTCATCCACCATGATCATGTAGGTTTCATCCCAGAGATGCAGGGATTTTTAAAAGGATACTTACTAATATTGGCAAGCAGTGAGTCTAGGGTATTCTGATATACTAATAATTAGCTTCTGACAGGGCTATGTTGAGAGTGTTCCTATTTATCTCTGCAGAATAAGATACCTTAGTGGGCCTCAGATTTACTTATGTTTTCTTACGTGAAGATCTGATGTTTTGTTTCAAAGCAATGATTATTAATAATAGTGACTGTCCCCTTCAGGGGATATTTTCAGAGATCTGGAAACATTTTCAGTTAAAATTGGATGTGCTGGTAGCATCTAGTAGATGGATGCTACAGATATTTCCAAATATGTTACAATGCACAGAACACCATCCCATAAAAACAATTGTTTTGGTCTAAAATATTGGTAGTTTTGACTCTGATAAACCATTGTCTACTGTAAAATTTGCATGGGTTATAAAATTTGAGTATGTTCTTGTTATTGTACTAAATAGAAAAAGTATATGAATGAAAGAATAAGAATTCAAGAAAAAAAGGAAGGATATTTAATTGATGGGAAAGAGGTATAAGGGAGAGGGCAAACACAAATAATAAAAGTCTATTGGCAGGAAGAATGTTAACATTGGTAATGTTATATTGGGTGAATATGATTAGTTAGAGATTTGGGGGACAGAAACAGGAAGGTAATTGTTTTAATGTAATTTCTGTGTACGGAGTCACATGCACATGTAGTATGTGTGAGTGGCTTATTTGTATATGCATACATGAAGATGAGCATGCATGTGGCAGTCAGAGGTCAACTTTGGTGTTTGCTTTCACTCTGTCCCCTCTAAATTTTTGAGCAATTTGTCATTGACATTGAAGATCACCACTTTGAACAGACTGGCTGGCCAGCAGGTTCCATGGATCCTCCTGTCTCTGACTTCCAGTGCTAGGATTACAGATGAACACCATTATACCTGGATTTCATGTGGGTGCTGGAGATTTGAACTCACATCCACATGCTCTCATGGTAGGTGCTGTATCTACTGAGCTCTTAATTCAGACTCTGTTTAGAATTTTGATACATATGTTGAGTTGATGTTAGAAAATCATATAACTACATCTAGGAAAGGATTTATGTAGAACTTGCTACATATATGAGCATTGGCAAAACACTTGAAGATTTGTCAGTGAAGAGCATCTTCTGACAGCTATTCTGTTCAAGGCACACTCAATTGGGATAAATGCCTCACAAGCATTTTATTTCAACTCCATAGAAATGGTCCTCCAGGTTTGGCATCAGAGAAACACTAAAAGAATAATCTTTTCTGTACTTATGTTTGCCCTCTTAACAAGCTAAATTTCTCTGAGGTTAATAGGTACAGTGAATGTGCAGAAGGAATACAATCTGACCCACATTTACTCAGTTTTCATTAAATTACAGTCTTAAAACATAAAAGAAAAAGGTCTAGAGTAAAAATACATTTTATGTTTCCCTAAGCCACATTTTGAGCTTCCTAAACCAGGGCTTGCATGTTCTATTTATCCAACTAGAGAATAGGAAGAAATTTTGGGGGGGCTTTAACCAACCTTCTAGATTTAATGACTTTCTTCTTGTTTTGTTTTTGTTTTTGTTTTTCCAACCAAATTTTGTTTATTGTAAGGCTAACACATGATGTATACATGAGATTGTAAATTGGAACCCTCTAGGTAGTTCATCATTTTCTTTTTCCCACAGAGTGCTATGAATGCTTTTATTACATGTTCCATACCCAGGTAACAGTTCCAATGCATCTTTCCGATCTTGTGACATGTTTATGTGGGTGTCCCCCTCCATGAATGCCTATATCATTTGGCATTTGTACCTCTGCTCTGCTATTCTCTCAGTCTGGAATATTCTTTGTCTTTCTTGCTTGTGGGCATTTCTTTCTTTCTTATTGTTTTTGAAAATCAATATCAAACTTTATATAAAAAGGAAAGCATTCAGGATAGCTAAAAAATACCATACAGTAATAAAACTTCTGTTTTCTCTAAAATACATGAAACATAAAAAAATAAAATCTAAAGCTCCTCAAGCCAGGTTAGGCTCAGCTACAGATGAAAGAAGCACAGTAGGTCACAGTTAATCCCCACAGATGTACTATGGCCACCACAAATTTCTGCTAAGGAACCCTTCTACAAGTCAAACCAGAAGGGATTTTTTTTTGTTGTTAGTTTTTTATTTGTGTGTGTGTGTGTGTGTGTGTGTGTGTGTGTGTGTGTTTTAAATCACTTTATTTACCTATCATCTTTCAATGAAATAAAAATGTTAGTCAGTTCAGGGTGTTTCTGATCCCAAGCTGTTCAGTGGTTGTGGTTTGCAGCTTTGGGCATGCTTTGCTTTTTTCTTGTTTGTTTGTTTGTTTGCTTAAAGTCCACTAACAAATGAGTACATCCCATGCTTATCCTTCTGGGTTTGTAAGATCTCACTCAAGAAGATATTCTCCAAATCCATCCATTTGCCTGCAGATGTTAGTATATCATTTTTTTCTTACTGCTGAGTAGTACTCCATTGTGTAGATGTGCCACAATTTGTTAATCCATTCCACAGTTGAGGGGCATCTAGGTAGTTTCCAGGTTCTTGCTATTACAAATAATGTTGCCATGGACATAGCTGAGCTAATGATTTTGGGGTATGAATGTGCACCTTTAGGGTATATGCCCAATAGTGGTATTGCTGGATCCCTGGGGGGAGTGATTCTCAGTTTTCTGAGAAACCTCCATACTGTCTTCAACAGTGGCTGGACAAGTTTACACACCCACCAAAAATGGAGGAGTGTTCCCCTTGCTGCACATTGTCTCCAGCATAGGCTGTGATCTATGATTTTGATCTTATCCATTCTGACAACATTAAGGTTGTTTTGTTTTGCATTTCTCTGATGGCTAAAGATGCTGAGCATCTTTTCAAGTGCCTTTCAACCATTTGTAATTCTTTTGCTGAGAATTCTTTTTTTAGAGCTGAACTCGATTTTTTGATTGGGTTATTCAGGGTTTTGGTCTCTAGTTTCTTGAGTTCTCTATATATTTTAGAAACCAGTCCTCTGTTACTTGTAAGGTTGGTGAAAATCTTTTCCCATTCTGTAGACTGTTGTTTGTTTTAATGACTGTATCTTTGGCCTTACAGAAACTTCTCAGTTTCAGGAGGTCCCACTTATTGATTGTTGTTCTTAATGTCTATGCTCCTGGTGTTATATTTAGGAAGTAGTCACCTGTGCCAATGTGTTGCAGGATATTTCCCACTTATTTTTCTATTAAGTTCAGCCTAGCTGGTTATATGTTGAGGTCTTTGATCCACTTAGATTTGAGTTTTGTGCAGGGTGATAGGCTTGGATCTATTTGTATTTTTTTACATATTGCCATACAGTTATGTCAAAACAATTTGTTGAAGATACTATCTTTCTTCCATTGAATATTTTTACCTCTTTGTCAAAAATCAGGTGTTCATAGGTTTTTGGGTTAATGTTGGAATCTTCAGTTCGATTCCATTGATCCACAAGCCTGTTTTTATGCCAGTACCAGGCTGTTTTTTTTACTGTAGCTCTATAGAATAGCTTGAATTTGGGGATGGTGATTCCTTCTGAGGTTCTTTTGTTGAGTAAAATTGTTTTGGCAATCCTGGTTCCCGGTATTCCAAATTAAATTTAGTATTGTTCTTTCAAGGTCCAAAAAATATTGTGTTAGGATTTTGATGGGCAGTGCATTGAATTTGTAAATTGCCTTTGGTAGGAGTGCCATTTTTAGTATGTTGATCCTACCTATCCAGGAGCATGAAAGATTTTTTCATTTTCTGATATCTTCTTTAGTTTCTTTCTTCAGTAATTTAAAGTTTTTGTCAAACAGATGTTACTTATTTGGTTAAAGCTACACCAACGAATTTAATGCTATTTGCAGCTATTATAAAGGGTGTGGTTTCCCTTATTTCAATTTCAGTCTGTTTGTCTTTAATGTATAGGAGGGATATTGATTTTTTAAATTAATTTTGTATCCTGACACATTACTGAAGGTGTTTATAAGCTGTAGAAGTTACCTGGTTGAATTTTGTGGGTCATTTATGTATACAATCATATCATCTCTAAATAGAGATAGTTTTACTTCTTCTTTTCCAATTTATATCCCATTAATTTGCTTTCCTTCTCTTATTGGTTTTGCTAAAACTTTAAGAATTACATTGAATAGATAAAAGGAGAGGGGATAGCCTTGTCTAGTTCCTGAGTTTAGTGGGATTGCTTTGAGTTTCTCTCCATTTAGTTTGATGTTGGCTGTCAGCTTCTTCTAAATCATCTTTATTATACTTAGGAATTTTCCCCGCATTCCTGATCTCTCCAAGACTTTTATCTGAATGGAGTGCTGGACTTTGTCAAAGTCTTTTTCAGCATCTAAGGAGATGATCATGTGGGTTTTTCCTTCATTTTGTTTGTATGATGGATGACATTTATAATTTTTCATATATTGAAACATCCCTGCTTTTCTGAGATGAAGCCTACTTGATCATGGTAGATGACTTTTTTATATATTGTTTTTTTGTTTATTTTTTTAATTTTATACTTGTTTTTTATTGTGTTTTAAAAATCAATATCAAACTTTACATAAAAAGCAAAGCATTCAGAATAGAAAAACACCCACACAGTAATAAAACTTCTGCTTGCTCTAAAATACATGAAACATAAAAAATAAAATCTAAAGCTTCTCAAGCCAGGTTAGGCTCAGCTTGCACAGTAGGTCATAGCTAATGCCCACGGATGTACTATGGCCACCACAAATTTCTGCTAAGCACCCCTTCTACAGTCAAACCAGAAGATTTGTTTTGTTTTGTTGGTGGTGGTGGTGTGTGTGTGTGTGTGTGTGTGTGTGTGCGTGTGTGTTTGTATAATCAGCTTGTCAGCATTTTGCTGAGTATTTTTGCATCAATGTTCATGGGGGAGACTGGTCTGTAGTTCTCTTATTTAGTTGCTTCTTTGAGTGGCTTAGGTATCAGGGTGATTGTGGCCTCATAAAAAGAGTTTGGCAGTGTTTCTTCAGTTTCCACTGTATGGAGCAGTTTGATGAGTATTGGTATTAGTTATTCTTTGAATGTCTGGTAGAATTCTGCACTGAAAGCATCTGGACCTGTGCTTTTTTTTTTTTTTTACTTGGGAGGCTTTTAATGGCAGCTTCAGTTTCCTTTAGTGTTACAGGTCTGTTTAGGTCTTTAAACTGTTCTTGATTTAATTTTGGTAAATGGTACCTGTCCAGAAAGCTGTCCATTTCTTTTATGTGTTACATTTTAGTAGAGTATACATTTTCAAAGTATGACCTGATAATTCTCTGGATTTCCTGCTTATCTGTTGTTATGTCACCTTTTCATTTCTCATTTTGTTAGTTTGAATACTCACTCTGTGTCTTTTGGTTAGTTTGGATAAGGGTTTGTCTATCTTGTTGACTTTCTCAACGAACCAACTTTTTGATTTATTGATTCTTTGGATTGTTCTCTTTGTTTTTATTGTACTGATTACAGCCCTAAGTTTGATTATTTACTGTTGTCTACTTCTAGGTGATTTTGCTTCTAATTGTTCTAAAGCCCACAGTTGAGTTATTAAGTCTCTTGTATGAGATTTCTCTTATTTTTTTCATATAGGCATCTAGTGGTATGAATTTTTCCCTTAATACTTCTTTCATTGTGTCCCTCAAGTTTGCATATGTTGTGGCTTCATTTTCATTAAATTCTAAAAAGTCTTTGATTTCTTTCTTAACTTCTTCCCTGACACAGAGGTGATTCAATGTAGAGATGTTCAGTTTTCATGAGTTTGTAGACTTTCTGTGATTTTTCTTGTTGTTGAATTCAAACTTTAGGCCATGGTCATCTGATACAATACAAGGGGTTATCCCTATTTTTTTGTATCTATTGATATTTGCCTTATGATCAAGTATATGGTCAATTTTAGAGAAAGATCCATGGGGTGCTGAGAAATATGCATATTCCTTTGTGTTTGGATGGAAGCTTGTATAAATATCTATTATGTCCATTTGCATCATAATATCTGTTAGACCATTTATTTCTTTGTTGAGTCTTTGTCTGGTTGACCTATCCAGTGGTCAAAGTAGAGTATTGAATTTTCCCACTATTAGAGTATGCCATTTGATGTGGGATTTAAGCTTTAGTAGTGTTTCTTTTACATAGATGGGTGCCCTTATATTAGGGACATAAATATTCAGGATTAAAAATCTCATCTTGATCAATTTTTCTGAGACAAATAAGTAATGTCTGTCCTGGTCTCTTTTGATTGATTTTAGTTTGAGGTCTACTTTGTTGGATATTAGGATGGCAACACCAGCTTGTTTCTTGGGGCCATTTGATTGGAAAATCTTTTCCTAACCCTTACTCTGAGCCTGTGTGTGTCTTTGGAGTTGAGGTGTGTTTCTTGTATGTAGCAGAAGGTTGGCTTTGTTTTTGTATCCATCATGTTAGGGTGTGTCTTTTTATAGATGAATTGAGTCCATTGATATTAAAGATTATTAATGACCACTGATTGTAATTTCCTGTTATTTTTGGTGGTAGCTTTGTATATTTATTTGGGCTTTTCTTCTGTGGAATTATCAATTATTTGTGGTTTCATGGGTGTATCTGGGATCCTTAGGTTGAAATTTTTCTTCTAGTGCTTTCTGTAGTGCTGGATTTGTGGATAGGTATTATTTCAACCTGCCTTTGTCGTGAAATATCTTGCTTACTCCACTTATAGTGATTGATAGTTTTGCTGGATATAGTAGTCTGGGTTGGCAGCCATGCTCTTTTAGTGTCTGTGTAACTTCTGACCAGGACCTTCTTGCTTTCATTGTTTCTATTGAATAGTCTGGTGTTATTCTGATGGTTCTGCCTTTATAGGTAAGTTGGCCCTTTTCCTTTGCAGCTCTTAATATTTTTTCTTTGTTCTGTATGTTTTTGGCTTAATTATTATGTGAGGAGCAAACTATTTTGGGGGATCTATTCTATTTAGTGTTCTGTAAGCTTTCTGTATATTTATAGGCATTTCCTTCTTTAGGTTGGGAAAGCTTTTTTCTATGACTTTATTGACTATATTATCTGTGCCTTCACATTGGTATTCTTCTCCTTCTTCTATTCCTATTATTCTCAGGTTTGGTCTTTTTATAATGTCCCAAATTGTCTGAACATGTTGTGTTATAGCTTTTTTGGTTTTGGTGTTTTCTTTGAATGATTTGTCTATTTCTGCTATTGAGTCTTCTACTCCAGAGATTCTTTCTTTCATCTCTTGGATTATGTTGGTTATATTTGTATCTGTAGTTTCAGATCACTTCTTCAGAATCTTTATTTCATCCTTTGCCTCATTTTGTGCTTTCTTTATTGTTTCTATTTCAATTTTTAGTTCCTGGAATGATTCTTTCATTTGTTGGATTTCTCTTTCTTGGTTTCCTTTCAAGGATTTGTTTATCTCTTCCATTTTTTATTTGTATTTTGACTATTTCTTTAAGGGATTTTTTATATCCTCTTTTAAGGCTTCTATAATCTTTATAAAGGTGTTTATATTGTTCCCTTCTGTTTCCTCTTCATTGCTCTGTTCAGGTCTTGGTGTTTTAGAGCCATCAGCTTCTTCTGGAGGTGCCTTATTGTTCTTTATATTGTTATATGTATTGTTGCACTGGTGTCTGCCCATAGCTTCCTTGATTTATCCTTAGTCAGTTCTTAGTGGAATCTTAGTCATTTGTGGTTACAGGGGTTGTGTGTCTCCTGTCTGGTCTGAACACAGAGTCTGCATGATTTCTTACTTTGGTCAGGCCATGGTATCCTCACTGTCTGAAGACATCTGACACCCACTCTGCCCTGGATACCACAGGGTCACACTCTTCAGAGAGATATCTGTCCCTCTATGATGAAGCAGCTTGCCTTGGAGGTGGGGCCTGGCTTTCTGTGATGCGACCCCTGGGATTGCTGGGGAAGGCTTCTTCCAGTCCTGGTCCAGGTCAGGCCTGGCCATCAGGTCAAATCCAGGACTGTCTCTGGCATCTGGGATGAGATGCCTGGGAGGCCCAGGGGCTGGAACCTGCTCACCTCCCAAAATACTCTTTACCTGGGATTCTCTCTGTCTGAAGACATCTGATGCCCACTCCTGATTTAGTGACTTTCAATACCAAGTCTTCTCATCAAAAGACTTGGCATGTACATTCTAAGTGGGAAGAGGGAAGAAGGAGATGAGGGAGGCACTATGGGACACACAGTGGAAATTAGGATCTACTTGAGAGGTAGTGTGAAAGTGTAATACAGTAGAACCTTCATAAAATAAATATATACATATATGAAGGGGGCCTAAACAAAATTGTCAAACTATGGAAGAAAGGGAACCCTGCTGAACATCTTTTTTCACCAATGAAGCTTCTGATAGTGGGATTGGCTTATACTATTGACTTGTTGGCCAAAAGGATCCCATGAGAACCCCCAAAGAACCAAGGATTTTGCCAAGACTATAAGTTGCTCTCAAAAAAAAATTACAGGAAGGCTCTATCACTGAAGATAACACATACACAATTTATTGAATATGGAGTAGATCCCTTGTCTCTATGTTGTAGCTCCTTTAATATAGGAAGGTACTTACTCTCTATGCTACCAAAGGAGAAATTCAAACAGCAACACAGCCCCTTTGACACACAATGGTGTCCTGTCTGAGAGATATGCTGGTATAATAGTGTCACAAAGTTTGTGAAAGTAATCTACCAATATTTGATTTGACTCAAGGCCCATTCCATAAGATGCAGCTTATACCTGGCATTGATTGTGTGACAAAGAACTTGAGACTAAGATAGTCAAGCAACTGGGGGTAAGACCAAATACTACTGTCCTATAAATAAATGAATACATACATACATACATACATACATACATACATACATGCATGCATAGCAGTAAAATGATTCCTAGTGACATTTTGCTATACCCATTCATAAATTGATACATTCAGGCCTAAACAGGTTATCTTCTTCAAGTGCCTCTCATTGGGTTCAGCAGAAAAAGGATAGAATCAGAGTGGATGGAAGATACCAAGAAAACAAGGCCTTCTACATCACAGGATAGGCATACATATAAATATACAGAGATAGAGGCAGTATGTACAGGGATTACATAAATCTGCACTAATTGAGGTCCTAGAGTAGAAAGAAAAAAGTATTGTTCTGTGAGAATTTATAGCATAAAAACCATTTGGGAAGCAGAATAAACTCCTTCCTGAGAGAGTAACATTTGCAGTAACACACCAAGAAAAATTGTTGCATATTCAAATGTTGAAAGAACACATAGAATGAGGTGGGGGAGTTGTAAGCTGTGAACATGGGAAAAAGTTTGGAGGAAGCATGAAGGAACATCAGAAGATAAGACTAGTAGCACCTGTCTAAGCTGTTGAGCACTTGGTGAGATGTGTGATTGGTGTTCGTGTCAGTGGCTGTTCAGACATTTAGTATAGTCCTGGAGAGAGGAGTATGGATTGGAAATTACAGTGATAGGGAGAATTAGAGTCAGAAAGTTAGAGTTATGAGGACACTGAATGAATATTCACCTGCCCCAATTTTGTATCCCCTCAGCATTTTATAACAAGCAAAGGCAAGTATTATTAGTGTATTGGTAAAACAAAAGAAGAATTGAGTTCATAGAATAACAGGATCAGAATAGCATTTCAAACAAGATAACCTGACTGTTACCTGGAGAGCGGTGGATCACAAACATAAAACATTTTATATTCTTCATGGTTTTAAAATTATTAGATACAGATGAACAGATATATAAGAAAAATAACAATCAATACTGAAAGAAAACTTTGAAATCTGACATCATAGCATCTAAGAACCTGTCATATGTGCTTATGTGACTTAAAACAAGACCTGGTTTAATTCAATACCAAATAGTTAGCCTTGGAAATGTAAATATGAGTAGTATTATATAGATGGAAGAGATTATATTTGGGAATATATATATATTAGCATGAAAAATACATATAAACAATGTAAAAGAGGCTATGGATTAGAAAAGGATCAAGAGAGGTATATGGGAGATTTAAAGGGAGAAATGATTTAATTGTATTGTAATATCAAAATTAAAAAAATAATTAATTTTGAGCCCACTGTTGGCATAAGGCTGATGGTCCTATTTCTCTTTCTCTTAGTTTACCCATGTTCCAAAATAAATGACAATTCTTATTTTATAAAATATTTTAAAAATTTATAAGGGCTACATATCTGACATTCATATTAATTCAATGAATATTCAAAATTTATATGGAATTTAAGTTTTAATTTTGGACCTGATAGTGTTGTATGTTATCAGTGAATTGAAGGTGTGTTTGACACAGAAATACTTAAACAATTAAACTAAAAGATGATTAAAATTTCTTACTGAGCTAACCAATGGTCATTGATATTACATATGCTAATTGGTCCTTAATCACCATCCCCTGCCCAAGAACAGGTTCTCAGAGCAGTTTGCTTAGTATATCCCCAAGATGGTGCATGTGGAACCCTATTGAACACCTCCCATACAAATGCCAACTACATAACTCTGGCAATATGAGCTCAAATCATACCAAGATTTTTAGAAAGACTCGAGGCCAAAGTTTTTGATGCAACAACCAATTTAGAGGCTGGATGCTGTGCTAATCCAGAGAAAATATAGACAATGCTCACTTGGCAATTACAGCACACAGCCAGGCACATCAGAAAGGCTCCTATTACCTTGCCCATGGAAGAGATCAGGCCAGGTTTTGCAAGAAGAGTATGCTTGGTGCACTATCTGGTTCCTTTCATGAGGTTAACATAATATTATTATTATTAACTGAATATTATTTGCTGACATTCACAGTTATCCTCATCTCAAAATAAAGTGACTTGGCATCCAGGAAGTTGTATTTTGTATGCCCCTGGGGGAAGATTACAGAAAATAAATTAGTGATATGGCTGTCATGTTCTTAGAGATGAGCCACCTCTCTGGTGTAGTCTGTGCTCTAGCGTTAATTGTAGGATTAATCTTACACTAGTCTCCAGTTGATGCAGTCTCCTTGGCTTTCTAGTGCTTTGTCTTAGTGTTCACTCCCCTCTTCTCCTAAGAATAAAACTGTCAATGGATCATTTACATAATAATCTTACCTGTGTTGTATCAAACATCATTAATGTTACCTCTATGTTTAGAATTTTAATCATTAATGCTATATGTTGAGGAGAAATATTACATAAAATAGGATATTTCCCCCCTTAATCGTCAAAAGTCATATCAAGTGAGAGAAAAAAACCTTGACTATTATGAAGACATTTTAAACCAGTCAGGTCCAATGTGAACACATGTATTGAGGAAGCAGATTAGTCCACACAGTGACATATTGGGACTTCTTAGTGGAGGGAGACAGTCTGCACAGAGAGAGTTTAGGAGAAAAGTTAGCACACAATACATGGTAGGAAGGATGGGAGAACATCCACTGTCACCTGGTATCATGCTCCTTAATCCTTACCCTATGGTAACAGTCTAGGGCCAGTGACTCTCAGTGAGTTTCTGTGGTTAAAAGGCCTGTGGTATTTAATAATACATTTGGAAATGTTACTTAAATCCAGTTTAAAATTTAAAAATGAGCATAATAAAAAAACAAGGAGTCAGCTCTTACTATGTATAATATTACTGTGTCCTGATCATTTTCGTTCTTGTGATGAATACAATCTTAGAAGAGGTAAGTGATAGTACAGAAGTCATTCTACAAATTAAACAGTTTAAAGTCCAATTTTTATGTCTTCCTGTTGAGTTTCTCACACATCACTGTGTTGAAAACCTATTGCACCAACATTGAGAAGCTCATTTTGGGGCAAAGAAAGTGGTCTGTGAGACGAATTTGTCACACATTGAATATAACTCAACTCCTTGCTTTTGAAAAGATGCCTAGCTCTCGCCAGGCGTCCTCGTCAGAGTGACATCATCTTTAAACCCTGCGTGGCAATCCCTGACGCACCGCCATGATGCCCAGGGAAGACAGGGCGACCTGGAAGTCCAACTACTTCCTTAAGATCATCCAACTTTTGGATGATTATTCAAAATGCTTCATTGTGGGAGCAGACAATGTGGGCTCCAAGCAGATGCAGCAGATTCGCATATCCCTTCGAGGAAAGGCTGTGGTGCTGATGGGCAAGAACACCATGATGAGGAAGGCCATTAGGGGGCACCTGGAAAACAACCAAGCTCTGGAGAAACTGTTGCCGCATATCCGGGGGAATGTGGGCTTTGTGTTCACTAAAGAGGACCTCACTGAGATTAGGGACATGCTGCTGGCCAATAAGGTGCCTGCTGCTGCCCGTGCTGGTGCCATTGCCACATGTGAGGTCACTGTGCCAGCCCAGAACACTGGTCTGGGGCCCGAGAAGACCTCTTTCTTTCAGGCTTTAGGCATCACCACTAAAATCTCCAGAGGTACCATTGAAATTCTGAGTGATGTGCAGCTGATAAAAACTGGAGACAAAGTAGGAGCCAGGGAAGCCACACTGCTGAACATGCTGAACATCTCCCCCTTCTCCTTTGGGCTGATCATCCAACAGGTGTTTGACAATGGCAGCATTTACAACCCTGAAGTGCTTGACATCACAGAGCAGGCTCTGCACTCTCAATTCCTAGAGGGTGTTAGAAATGTTGCCAGTGTTTGTCTGCAGATTGGTTACCCGACTATTGCCTCAGTGCCACACTCTATCATCAATGGGTACAAGCGGGTTCTGGCTTTGTCTGTGGAGACTGATTACACCTTCTCACTTGCTGAAAAGGTCAAGGCCTTCTTGGCTGATCCATCTGCTTTTGTGGCTGCTGCCCCTG
>PVIH01015073.1:0-51036 GCA_004025045.1 Sigmodon hispidus
TCAGGATTAGGGTATAAGCCCTACGGTGTCTGTCTACATGGCTCTTTAAGAGCTGAGTGAGGGGCTGGAGAGATGGCTCAGCGGTTAAGAGCGCCGTCTGCTCTTCCAGAGGACCCGGGTTCGATTCCCAGCACCCACATGGCAGCTAACAACTGTCTGTAGTTCCAGTTCCAGGCAAACACCAAGGCAAATAAATAAATAAATAAAGTTTTTTTTTAATAAAAAAAAGAAAGAAAGAAATTGAGTGTAGAAAAAGAAGGGAAAGAGGTCACTCCTTTATTCTTTGTTCTTACTATGGATTGAATTTGAACCATTTTGTCCTGTGTGAGAGAGTGGAACTGAGGAGCATTAAATACTCAGTGTGAGAAGGTGAAGTGGGGGGTCCTTGAGAGGAGACATGGATGGTGACTCGCTTGTGCACACCCTGGTTTCTTATCTTCCCTCAGGCCTTCTCACTCTTAGGTGTCTTGATGTTGTCCACCTCACCTCTTTTCCTAGCCCCAAGGCTGAAAATAGTGGTAACACCTCTAGCAACTCTCAGGGCCTGTAACCAAATGATGCCGTCCTACCTCAGAATGCCTCTTCTATCCACACCTCAGTGATGCCCAGTCATGGATGACAATGACATTTCAATGAAGCTTCCTGTCTTCCAGGCTGTTCTTTGCTTCTAGTTTTTATAAAACACTCGTGAATTTTCCAAGGCACAATTGTGAGTCTGCGTCTTTCCCACCAAGAATCTTCAGACACTACCATAGTCTCCAGTATGATGTCCAATGGACACTCATGTTTTCTCCAGTATGATGTCCAATGGACACTCATGTTTTTCTTCCTTGTAGCTCTCTCCTTTCCAGCCATCTTTTGTGTCCTCTTGATTGCTTTGTTGGCTATGACCTTTGCTCTGAATACTTGTGGTAGATTGAATAGGTATGATCCCCATAGTCTCCGGTGTTTGAATGCTTGGCCTATAAGGAGTAGCACTATTAGCAGGTGTGGCCTTGCTGGAGGAAGCGTGTCACTGTGGGGTGGGCTTTGCTCAAGTCTCATATGCTCAAGCTCTCCCCAGTATGGAGCACAGTCTTCTGCTGATGCAGATCAAGATGTAGCCTCTTAGCTCCTTCTCCAGCACCATGTCTACCTGCATTCTGTTAGGGTCCATAAGAGGTCCTGTAAAAGACCACCAGACATGATGCAACTAGCGAGAGAATTTGCTATCTCAAGAGTAAAGGTACCAGTACACTGGGGTCACATATCAGACAAAAAGAAAAAGTGGTGACCCCAAGAGAAGCTTGCAGTCTTCTTTTAAGCACAGACAAAGAAATTTTAAAAGCAGTGCTACCTTTCTACTTAGGATTGACTTATGTAAGTGGCAATTATATCAGTACATTTCTAATTGGTTAGGGCTAGTAGGGGTGGGCTAAGGCTATAGCTTTTCCATTCTTGGGCAAGTCTGGACAAGTCCTAAGCTTTGTCCTTATTTGGTTATTACCTGTGTGTGTATGGGGAGAGGATTGGTCCAGGCATACATGCCTCATCCAGTGTCAGTGGCATTGGTGATTGATTGTTTTTTGCTTGTGAACCGAGGCCTAGTTTTTACTTGAGTAATTAGGGGCCTGTTATGATGTTTGCCTGACCCCCTCATACGCCACTGTCTTAGTTAGAGTTTCTAGTGCTGTGATGAGACACCATGACCACAGCAACTCTTATAAGGGAAACATTTCATTGGGATGGCTTGCTTACAATTTCGGAGATTCAGTCCATTATCATCATGGCAGGGAGCATGGTGGCATGCAGGCTGACTACATCTTGATCAGAAGGCAATAGGAAATGGTGTGATAGTCACACTGAGCAAAGCTTGAACATATATGAGACCTCAGAGCCCACCCCCACAGTGTTACACTTCCTCCAACAAAGCCACACCTCTTAATAGTGCTTCTGGAATTAATTACATTAGAACTACCATAGCCAACCTGCCCTATCATGGACTGAACCTCTGAAACTGTAAGCCAGCTCCAATAAAGTATTTTTAATGATGAGAGTTGCCATGGTCATGGTGTCTCTTCATAGTAATTGAAACCCTAACTAAGACAATACCTTTTCTAAAATGACATTTACGCATTTAGTTTTCATTATCCATGTCCCTTTCCTCACAGCCGTCACTACTTTTCACCCTGTCTGATGTCCCCTCTCAGAGAAAAATCATCATAATCACATGCTCCCGCCCCAGATTAACACAGCACTCTTCTGAGCCATGATTAGGTTACTTATTGATTCTTTGCCTGTTTTCTCATTAAATACTAGACGCCACAGGAGTAGAATAGACACCTATTTATTCACCCACAGACATGGAGCTGTACTTTAACTAATAACATGGCACAAAGGTCAGAAATAATGAGCAGATGAAGGGATGTTGTGAGCGGTGTGTGGCAGAGTTATAGCATCAGATGTACTCTGCATTTTTTTTTTTTTTTTTTTTTTAGATTTTCATACGTACATCTCCAAACTTGCCTTCCAGAAAATTGCATAGATTTGCATTGTGCTAGCAGCGTGGGCAGCAGGCTGCATAATTCACTGGCTCACTTTGTCTTTAGCTGTACGAGGTTCTCTCTTTTCTCTCTTCTTTTCTTTCTTCCTTTTTTCTTTCTTTTCTTTTGTCTTTCTTTCTTTTTTTTTTTTTTTGAGATAGGGTTTTTCTGTGTAGCCTTGGCTGCAGAGTGCTCTTTTTTTAAAGAGATGCTAATGGAAAGATAAAACTTGTAAAGTTGAGTATTAATGGAGTTGAGTGATCTTTCTGTTTTGGTTTCCGTTTTCCATACATTTCCTCCACTTCTTTGTTTTCCTTGTTTGCTTCACAGCTGTCTATAGCAGTTTGTACGAGAACCGCCCACTTGTTTAGAGGGGGTGCTGGAAGGACCAAAGCCCCTGATAATCCCTGGGGAACTTGAGCCCTATGCGGGGGTTCCCTTGTCTGGTTTGAATGTGGTTTGCCTTTGTAGTTCTTCTTCAGACACCATTCCGTGGTTGATTGTGCTGTGCCTATCTTCTTGGGCTGTATGGGAAGATGCAAATGCAGGAAAGGTCGAAAAGGGTAAAAATGCTTGCCTTTTCCGTACATGTTCATTTCCTTCCTAGGAGCATCTGCCATTTCTCTGTGTGGCTGACAAAATGGCCCAGTTCCTTATGAGCCAGGCTGATTGTTGTGTAGAAGCAGGTGTTAAACAGACCTTGAGTTTTTGTGCACAGCTTTGAATAAAGGGTTTGCAGATGCCTCCAAGAAGACCTAAGCTTAGGCCTTAGGCATGCTCACATTTTGACAGATGGTTTTCTAGTCAGGAACATGTGTGTGGACTCATTATTGACCATGGTGAAGAGTCAAAGGACCCATACTTGGCTAGTCCATTCACTTCCTCAGCAAATATTCAATAGTTGTGAATCTAAAGAAGACCAGACTGACAAATCCCAACTCTTAAAGACTCTTGTGGGAGAGATAGGGAATGGAAACGTAAGTGACTAAAAAGAATGCTAGGTTAAGGAATCATAGTGGAGTATGCTTTAGGTGAATGTGTGCAAATAGCTCACTGGTGCCTTAGCCAACTGCTAAGCATGGCAGAGAGACCCACAGACTGGATCTCGGGGCTAAGCAATTGTAAAGACTCTAGTGGACCTTGCAGATGAAATTTAGCTGCACAAGAATGTATCTCTCCCTAGATATATTCTGGAGTCCAAGTCTTGCCTTAGCACATGACTATCATGATAAAAGCAGGCTGAATGCCAGGCCTGGATTATAGCTCACACCTGTAATCCTAGTTACTCTGGAGGCTAAGCAGGAGGCTGTAAATTCAGAGCCTGCCTGGACAATAGAATGAATTCAAATTAGTCTAGGCAATTTAGAATACTGAGACCCTGTCTTTCAAAGGAACTAAAAAAAAGTCTTGAGATGTAGCCCAATAGTAGAGTTCTTTCCTAGCATGTGTGAAGCTCTATGTTTTAGCCCCATTATGTTATGAACAAATAAACAAAATAAAATCAGGAGGAATGACTAAGTTCTAGCAAGTGGGGTAAAAGCAGAAGGAGCATGAATAGCACCCAAGAACTGTTTCAATAGAAGAGGATGTGTTCCCATTTGTTCCTTCCCATTTCCTTCCAGCTAGAAGCCAAGGTAGGGGCTGGAACTCAAGCAGCCACCACACTGTGGAAGAAGAGGTGCCCCTTTAAACCTGACTCAACAGGGGATGTACTCACTCATTGGTGGACTTTAAACAAAAAAAGCTAAACATGTCCAAGCTGCAAACCGCAACCACTGAACAGCTTGGGATCTGAAGCACCTTGGACTGGCACCTCGGAGCCCATTCCCTTCAGAGAAACACCTTACTCAGTCTTGATGTTGGGGTGAGGAAAGCAGATCTGCCTGGAGTGGATGCTGAACTAAGCCACCTTGGGACTTTGGGACCTCCTGCCCTTGCTGGGGAGGAGACAAAGTGATGGGGAGAAGAGTGAGTGACTGGGAGGGGTGGGAGGGGGAAGAGAGTCTGAACAAGGGGATACATAGATAATATATATATGACTTTTTGCAATAAAAACAAAAAACAAACCAAACAAACAAAAAAAAGGAAGTGATGTGTGTCACTGACTTGGTTGTTGGCACATAAACATGCCCTAGCTTGCCTCCTGGGCGTGGTCAGCGTCGCAGTGCCATGCCCCCATCTGAAGAACAGCCCCCCTCCCCGCAAACCACGCCTGGGGCATGTCTAGATGGCCACCTTTTAAAGAGACAGAACACGTGGCAGGGGACCTCTCTCTCTCTCTCCTAACCCCCTTTCTTCCCTCTCCCTCTCCCCCCTACTCCCCTTCCACCATCCCTTTCCCAATAAACTCAACATGGCTTCCTGGCAGCTTGTTCAAGTGTTCCATCCTCCCATGTGCAAAATACTAACAATGGTAGAGTGTTATAAGAGACCTAGACTGAGGAGCTAGGAGCCCCTAAAACAGCACAGGATATCCCCATTGTTCTTGGTTGCCCTTCATAACTAGAGACTGTTGTTGAAGGTACCATATACTTTGCAGAACATAGAGAAATGAAGTTAGAACTGAGCTGAAAACTCCTTCCTGGCTGGATAGCTTTCATGGTCCAGAAGGTCCTAAGGAGACTGCTGACAGAGGTTGCCATGGTATCACCTAGCAGTGAACTACATGGTGCAATACTAACCTGCCATGTAAGAAGAACTACTGGTGCAACAGTGGCTTGAAGGTTATGGGAATAACCACTGCTTTTCTGATTGGATTTGAGGCCTGCTCCCCAACAGGGAGTCCATGCCTGGTCCTGTAGGCATGCCTCTGGCAGTCATAGGTACTAGAGAATCTACTACAGTTGTTTTGGTAAATGGATATGTTGTTAAATTGCCTTCCAAGCATCAAAGAATGTTAGAGCTGGAGCATGGGGAGGACTGTGAAATGCTATTTTCTGGGTATGACATCACCATTGAATTTATAAACTCACTGATGTTATGGTCATCGGCATAATGCTTGCACATGATCAGTTTAACATGACCAGTCAACATTCCAGAAGACAGCAGTAACTGGAATCAAAGAGTTGAGAGAGAGAGAGAGAGAGAGAGAGAGAGAGAGAGAGATAAAGGTAGGGAGGAGATTTCTTGGGAGGTATGAGGCAGATAGGATTAAGATATATGTATAAAATTGTCAAAGAATAAATAAAATATATTAAAAGATTGTGAGAAATTGTCCATCTCTTAACTCAATATATTTATTTAAACATAAAGTTCTACCTTATTTACATCATTAACTTTAAGCCAGTAGTTAGACTGACCCCCAGCTGACAGCACCCTGAGCAGATGTTATTCTGAGGTCAGGGGTCAAGTCTGACTGCTTTCACCTCTGCTTTCCTAGACAACCTCTGCTCAGAGCCGGGTACTGAGTGGATGCTCTTCGTGGATCTTCTTCCCAGGGAGCTCATCCACACAGCTGGCAAGTCCGTAGTAGCTATTGACAGAAAACCTCAGTTCCTTACCAGGAAGGGTGCGGATGCTGAACAGTGGTTGGTTTGATTATTGTATACAGTATGCATCTATCAAGTTTGTACACTGAGCATCATTAATATATGTTGATCAAACAAACATAAAAATAATGTTAGCATTCATCTCACAAAATTCCCTGACACATGATGATCAATTCTCATGAGACAGTACAGCAGAACAGCAGAAACTCTGGCCATGTGATAACCTTATTCAGCATGGGAACGTCTAGGAAATGTCCACTGTACTTGAACCTAGCAGCTCAGCCATGGATGGGCACTAGTCCAGTATAGAAGGAAGAGCCCCCTCCCCAGCCTGGATATAGACTTCCTCTTCTCACAGCCAGTCTAAGCCAGTGCCCAGCTCCAGGATTCTGGAATCTACCAAGATCCAGTCCTAGAATGCCTTGCCTAGATTTCTACATCTGGCAATCTGTCAGGTAGTCTTTTGTCAAATGAGGGTCTTTGTTCACTCTTCCTAGGGAGCCTGAGACCCTTCCATGGCACCTCTGGCTTACACTCTTTTCTGGGGGTGCCTGAGAATGGAACAAAGAGGTTCTCTCTTTTGGGATGGCGAGGGTCTGCCAGTATTAACAGTCTATAGTTTCTTCCTGCTCTTAATAGTGACAAAGGACCACAAAAGTGACAAAGGAGGACTTCTAGAACTGGGACAAAGAGGGCAGGAGAGACTTGAGGATGCTAATTTCATTGTTTTGGATCACCGTCTCCAGGAGAAGAGGTGACCATGGCATATGGGACCCTCCCATTCTCTAATAACCATGATTCTACTTTCAACCTGACTACTTTTTAACATTTATAGATGAGAAAGTTCATGAAGTATTTGTCTCCTCGTGTCTGACTTATCTCATTCAATAGATAAAAATCTCTGGTTTCTTCCACTTTATGGCAAATGGCAGAATGTCAGTCTTTTAATATCCAAATACTACTCCATGTGTAAGTATTACATGTTTCTCCATTCTCTTATCTGTTGATGGCCATATAGGCTGATTCCATATCTTAGCTACTATGGTAGCTGTTGCAATAAATTGGTGTGAGGATGACTCTCTGGTAGTTTGGGGAGCTTAGGAAGACAACGAGTTGGAACTGAGCAAAAGGCTGGGTCATGCCTGCACACTGATGAAATTCCAGGGGATTCAGGGTAAGGCTGCCACAAATGTCAGCACCTCACTCTCTAGAGAACTGTCTGCCTCCTGCAAGCTCTGAACTCTCCCTTCCCAATTTATTTGCCCAGAAGGCTCTGTCAGGGACCAGGTGAGAAGGAGTTAACTCATGGATACCATAGGAATGGTTCTTCACTCTGCGTTTGATGCAGCAGACCATTAAAATGTAATATTACATGTGTATCACGGTCCATTTCCTGCATGTGCAAATGTGGCTGCAGAGCTGGGGCTGTGGCATTCCCAGAGCTTCATTCTTAGTCCCCAGAGGTATAGATCATGCTGGGAGAAGCAAAAGAGAAACCTGGACACCAGCTCAACTGGAGCTGGGAGCCTTAGGCTTCTCTTGAACTGCTGGTAGTCCCCAGCAGGAAACAGGGATGTGAGTCCAGAAACCTTTCTGCTTTTGGGAGATGAGAGTGTGGGGTGGCTCACCCCAGATAGGAACTTGAGGTCTATTATGCAGATGAGAGAACACGTTTAGAGAGGACAGTAGGGTCATAGCAAGAACTGTCTCCCCCTAGCCCCCAGCGTGGGTACAATTAGGGCTCAATTTGAAAGAGGGGGCACAATGGCCCAAGAGAAGAGTAATAGGTGTCCTGCAAACCATGGCAAAAACCTGTTAATTACTGGACCTTCTTGCTCATTTCCCACAGGGCTTCAAAATACAAAACCAGCACTACAGAGAGCAGTGCCTGTAATTTAAGTCACAGGTGTGATCTCTAATCCTTTCAATTAACACTGCCTCTTGTAACCTGGGATGCCCAGGAGGAGGTCCTAGTCTGGGATGGAAGAGTCTGTGTTCTATCTCTGTCAACATGCAGACCTGGCTGCCAGGAGGAACTGTGTCTAGATAGCTAAGTAGCCCCGCTGAGAAGCACTGATGGGGATGCAGGCCAAGGCTTGTCTCTGCTCCTCATGGGTGTGGCCACTTAATCTTGATCATTTTCCTTCTCTTGTGTAAGCCATCTGGCTCCATGCTGCTCACCTCCCCTGGGTTCTTGTCCTAGTACAGCAGAGGCCCAGTGCCTAGCCCCCTCCAGCTGCTCCTGTGGCTTCCCATAACATGCTTGCACCTGTCACCCAGTGTTCTCTCCAGACATCTTAGGATTCTTCCTGTCAGCTGCCAACAGTCCCTACAGATGCTTGCCTAGGACTTAGAAGTCTACCAGGTTTCTTAGGATGATGTGGCCTATTCAACTCAACTTTCTTCTCAGATAGCCATTTTTTTTCTGTTCCCAGATATATCAGGCTGCTCAGTCCTGGGATTTATTTTTCTCTTTCTGCTGAGGGTTATTCCTCTATTTCCTAATGCTAGGAAGAAATTTCTTTTAACCCACTAACACAAGCTGTGTGTTACATAGCCTCAGCTGTTTCTTGCTGATTCTCATTGCAGTCTGGGCATGTGCTTTGCTTCAGGCTGTCCCTCTACCAACCCTGGGCAGTGAACAAGATTGAAAACTGATCTGCGGTGATCCCAACTGCTGTTGGGAATGAAAACCCAGCATGAAGCTGACTAGAGTGGCTACTAGGCTGGACCAACTTCAACTAAGGGCAGTTTTGAGTATGAGAACCTTTTATATCTGCCCATAGATGCCATACATTGCCCTGGAAGGTGAGGAGTTTTCTTGTTACTATAGCTATACTAATATTACTTAGATATTCCCTACTGAGGTTTATGTGTTATAATTGAGCATATGCCTTAGTAGCCTGGGTGGTTAGAATGTGAAGGCTCTTGAAGGATGGAGAATACACAATAGCATGGGTAGAACAGGGGAGGGGCATCATGGTGGGGGCAGAAAAGGCCAGAAAGAGCAGCCTGGGTGATTTCAAAGATAAAAGTGGCTTACTTGTCACTTGCCTTTGCCAATAGCCCCATGTACTAACATGTCTGATGCTGTGCTAAGGGCTTCACATGTATGTGTTCATTAAATTCTGGCTATGAGCAGCCCTGTGACACAGGCTATTATTTTAGTCCTTTTATAGAGCAATAGTGGAGGCTTGGCTTGGAGGCCCATAGTCTGACCAGTAGGTGGTGAGGCTAAGTTTTGACATAGGTTGTCTGCTTCTGTATCTGGCTAAAGCCAGACACTCTCCCCCACGCCCCACCCTCACCCCACAACTTCCTGCACACATGTCTTGCTTTGTCTTCTTCAGGCTACATCTGCTCCTGAGGACATTCCATCCTCAGGCTTCTACCCCAACGCTGCTTATGTTTCATGAGATTTCTCCCTGCCTGCCCTTTGGCCTGGCTTGCCTTAGGAACTGCCTTGGGTCCTCATCCTTAGGCTCTCAATAGTAACTGTACAGACATCACAAATGGCTCTATTCAAGTGCTTTCTCGTGCTTTTTTTCACCCACTAAGCTCTCCATTTGGTGCCTACCATCTTTCCTCCATTCCTAGAAAATATAAATCCTATGGAGTGGGGAGAGAGGCAGAGGAAAGGGGCTGAGTACCCCAATCGTGACCTCACTGGATGGATCTCTCCCAATCTGCTCTATACTGTACCACCATGAGACTAGAATAATCAGATGCCAAGCAGACTGCCTGTTCACACTGTCCTGGCCTTCACAGCCCCCTGATTTATAATCCTTACTTTATAGGTGACAAATAGTTAGAAGGCCTGTATGGCAGCTTAGTGGGTATCAGGGCTTGGCATAAAGGCCTAGACAATCTGAGTTCAATCCCTAGGTCCCAATTTGGAAGGAGAGAATGAATTCTTAAAAGTTTTAATCAGACTTCTACCTAAGTACCACTATATTAATATAGCAATAATACAGTAGAATAATAAAATACAAATGCAGTCAGAAAGAGAGAGAAGCTATCCCAGACAGCTGCCTGCCAGAGCAGGAAGCAGATCCCAGCCCCATGTACTCAGCAGCTTTAGTTAACTATGTCCCAGAAGAAGGCTGCTGATCATACTGTGGATCTCACTGTGAGTGCCTGGAATTGGACATTGGTAACCCTGGGACTCATAGGCTGTTTAGACGGCAGGGCTGATGCAGCAACTGTCTTCCTGTGTAATGTACCACACTAAAGGCAGCCACTTGGAAAATTGAAAAATGATGACAGCCCAAACGAGGTGACCATTTTGATATCAGTCAATGGTTTGATGTTGTGAAGGAGCTGGGCAAAACCAGAAAGGCCTTTTGTCAAAACTGTCTGCCAAAAGACAGAAGCAAGACTTGGGATAGAGCCAGCAACCATGGGAAGAGCTAAGCCTCCCCACTGGCTTTCCAGTACATCTCTGGGGTCCTCCCAACCCTACAGCTTACCCTGGGTGCTCTTCATCATTCCAGGAAAGGGGGAACTTGACCTTTAACCCACAGCTCCCTTTCTCAGAGCTTGCGCTGTTTGTATTTTCTTTTTAACAGGGGTGAAAGATTACTGAGTTGACAGCATGAACCTCCGTTAAAGCGTAGTGTGGCACTGGAGGTAGATTTGGGAGGGACAGGCAGAGATGGAAAATGGGCTGGTGGCCTAGTTGGTAAATGCTTTGGGCCTGGCTGTCTTAGAGCTACCCAGAACCCAGAAGCACAGAAACCCAGCCAGGAAAAGCCCATGGCTTGGCCTTGACCTGCCCTGCCCCCTGTTTCATTTTTCCGCTTCCAAGCTCAGCTAGCATTCCTTGGCAAACAGCTCCACTAAATCCCTCTAAATCTTAAATTAAAATAAAAGAAGAGGCCATGGGGATGGGCAGGGAAGCTCTGTTTATTGTGTCTGCAGGAGCCAGGAACCATTCAAGGCACTTCACAAATTCACTTAATCCTCTTTGCATGCCTCTGAGACATGTATTAAAGGAAACAAGAACTTGATGTGTTGGGTTCCTTCCCTGAGCCAAAACAGTGTCACAGATGCTATTTCATTTATCCTCAATACCAGCTTCTTGTGGTCATAAAAACAAACTCAGTCTGGGGATGCCAAGTCACTTGCTTCTGTTCTCAAAGTTAATATTTGAGAAGTGGCCTGCATGCCACTCAGTCAGAGCCCAGGCAGGAACCAGGAAAAAGAAAAACAAGAAAAGTCACCAAGGTGGGAAATGGGAACCATATAGAGTGGCTGGCTTGTGAGGTGGGAGAAGTACCCAGATTTTAGGCGAGAGAAGACAGAAGGGGTAATTTATGGCCATTCACTACGTTACTTATAGGCATATGGAATGAAGTCCTTCTTGAAACATGTACTCAAGACTGATCACTAGAGGGTTCTAGGCCAGTGTGAACAGCAGGAATGCACAGAGTAACAACACAGTAGAGGCCAATGTTGCATATTGCATCCCATGCCCATGTTGTTTACTTAGATGACATCATTGTCATTGAAAAGCCTTTAGGGAGGTGGGTTTCTCTTTTTTTGGGAGAGATTTTGATTGCATACAGGATGATATTGTCAGTCCCTAAGAAATGAAGGACTTTGTAACCACCATGTTAGATCTGCAGTCTATACAACCTGAGCCCTGAGTTTTATGTGTTTGAAGTAATGAGAACCTTGAGGCAAAACATACATCCACACATAGTAGTGAGTAGCTGTGTGACCTTGGATAACTTAGATAGCCTCTCTGAGCCTCAGTCACTATCTTCAGTTTCTGAATGCCCCAGGAGCAGGATAAGACATCTTCCTGAGTTATTATGAATAGCTGCAGAATAATGCCTTGCATGGACCATATGGGACCTAGGGCCAAAACAGGAAGTGGGAGCCTAGTAATAAATTATAGATGAAGGGGGAAAGTACCAGAAGAGACCATGACAAAGTTTTCCCATAAATTGAGGTAGGTAGATAGGATGGACTATATAGTATGGACATTTTATGCCCCTCTCAACCTTTCCAGTTTATTAGATTTGAATCAGATCCTGGAAGGGTCATTTCTCATTGGGTAGACCAGTTGGCTTAATGGCTTAGTGGTCTAGAAGAATTTCAGTCTTTGTCTAACTAAAGATGTGCCTCTCTAGCTATGGCAGGGCTTAAGATATCCTTAAGCCACAAATTCTAGAGCATTGAGGGAGTCATTTAATGGGTGGTTCTGCTCTGAACATCTCTAATCCCCATTGGGGACCATTCAATCTCTTGTCATAAATAGGCAGTCACAAATGGAAAGTGATGGTAATTCTGATGAAAGGTGTCTGATTTTATTCTGACTCCCACTGTTCCTCTCCAGGTGCCCTTCCACCAACCACAAGGACTCTTAATTGCTTTCTCTGATCTTGGAAATGTATAGCTTTAGAATCAGTCCCTGCTCCAATATAGATATAAGTCCATCCTGCCTACCTGCCTTCCTTCCTTCCCTTCTGGCAGAGTGATTTGACAGTCATGTATCAATTTGGGATGATTGTTTTATGATTAGAAGCCCAGGCAATATCTGCCCAGAACTCCACAGACCTGAGGGCAACCAGGCTGTTGTGTCCAGATACCCTATCACTGTAGCTCTGCAGGTAGATCCTCTGCCCTTGGCAGAGTAGGAATAGAACTCTGATAGTTGGGTGACAATCTGAACAACCTTGTAAAAACCTGACAGATCTGTTTGAAACCCCCAAAGTGGCACTGCAGTCCACTCCTAAACATAGCTGTGTCTGTGGGAAGAACCTTGTGCTTTGCCTGTGTGACTTCTTCTTAACTGGTACCCATCACAGTTCTGATCATATAATTGTATTCTAAATGACACCCCATTAGCCAAAAGTTTACACAAGAATTAATATATTCATTAACCTCCTAGGATTTCTGGGGAGCATTCTTATTTTTTTTCCCAGATAGGAAAGCCCCAAGAACACAGCTAATGCTTAAATAGGTGGCTTCCCCAGTCATCCATGGCCATTAGGAGAAAGAAACCAGTCTAATCTTCCCGGAGGGCAGTTTAGCAGCTCTCACTGAAGCGTTTAAAATGCAGTTACCCTCCAGCACAGCACTTCTAGGAATTTACTTGAGAATGAGAAGTCGATGTGTTCAGAAATGTATCTATGAGGCTACTTGTTCAAGGACACTGTTGTGTACATTTAAAAGATCAGGGTGGAGGTGAGTAGTAGGAAGTTCACTATCTCAGTTATAGAGCATGGACAGTAGGGTTCTCAGATGATAGAAACACTGCCAAAAAGGAGTGATACTACCAGAAAAGGTGATTAGAGTGCATTTCATGTTTCTATTTTTTGGTGATGTTTTTTTTATTGAGACAGTGTCTCTCCTGGTAGCCCAGGCTGGCCTTTGACCTGAGATTCTCCTGTCTCATCTTCCTGACTGCTGATTTAAAAGTATTGTGCCATCACTCCCAGTTCATATTTCAGCCACGTGCCTTTAGATCCCAGTTTTGTGGTGGTCTGAATAGGAGTGGCCCTATAGACTCATGTGTGTGAATGCTTAGCTGTAGTGAGAGACACTATTAGGAGGTGTGACCTTGCTGGAGGAGGTGTCACCAGGGGTGGATTTTGAGGTCTCAGAAGTTTAAGCCAGGCCTTGTGGCTTGAAGTCTCTTCCTGCTTGCTGCCTGTGGACCAAGATGTAGAATTCTCAGTTCCAGCACCTCATCTGCCTGTACACTGCCATGCTTCCTGCTATGACAATAATGGACTAAACATCTGAAACTGTAAGTCAGCCCCGATAAAATGTTTTCTTTTATAAGAGTTGCCATGGTTAGGGTGTCTCTTCACAGCAAAACAAAACAAAACAAAACAAAAACAAAACTAAAACCTTAAGTAAGACAGAAACTTATTCTAAAAAATCCCTATCTATGTGTAATACCAAAGACTGGGAAGCTACTCATTCAGATGTAAACAGAGGCATTATCTTTCTCTAGTGATACTTAGTGCACACTTGATCTTGGACCAAAGGCTGAGAAGCAATAGTGTTATTTATTTCCATATTTCAACAGTATTTGTGTGTTGCAAGTGCAGGCTTTTTTATAGGAATGCAATGATAGGAACTTTGTGATGTAGTACCACCTCGTAGGGCAGCATGGTGAGCTAGGTAGGTCTTCTGCTCTCTGATGAGACCGAGATCTCTCTTTGTCAAGTCCCAGGCATGTATCAGGATAGGACCTCATGCTTGGTTTTTGGAAACTCTGAAGGGAAGGCCATCCTCCTAGAAGAAATGTTGTATTGACAGGTCTGTGCCCCTCCTCACTGGAGTAGGAAAACATCTGGGGATGAAGCTGTAGTTGAATTAGGTACCATGGCAACTGAGGGTCAAGTGGCTTTGACCAGGAGGTATGTGTGGGCTTAGGACAGGCTGTGAGAGCTGCATTCCAAGGCAGACATGGGTGAGAACCTTCCTGTTCTGCAGTAATTGCCCCTTCTGGTTCTGTCTCGTGGTGTATTGAGTCCTCCTGGGCGCTAATACCTTGTGGAGTGTCCTAACTGTACTTCAATCCTGGGCAGAGATGCTTTCTTTCCAGAGTGAGATAGTTACTATTGAGTGTCAGCTCAATAGGGTCTAGAGTCATTCAGGAGATAGGCTTTGCCTGTGAAGGGTGGTATAGATTAGGTAACTGAGGAGGGATGACCACCCTCAATGTAGGTCATACTGTTGCATGGCCTGGGGGTCCAGATTTCAGGAAAAGGAGGAAGTGAGCACAGGTGTTCATTGCTCCCTGCTTCCTGACTTCTGATACAGAGCCCCATCCCAGTCCTGCTGCCTTCCCCACCATCATGGGCCCTCCCCCTGAAACTCTAAGTCAGAGTAGGTCCACCAGTCACCCTTCCCATCACTCCTGTGCTTTCTGATCTCTGACTGTGGCCAAGCAGCTCTGCATGGAGGCAGTTTCCCTAGTTTTATTCAGCCCATCTCACCCTGGGGTAGATTTAGAACTACAGAGACTTGTGAACCTCGTGGGCATTACAACTCCAATCAGATTGTCATTCGTGGACCAAAGTGAAAAATGTAATACCTGAGATTTATGCGTCTCACACCCAAAACAACAGCCTAGCCACAAATCATCTAGAAGGATAGCCACATTCTCCCCTGGAACACGTCTGGCCTGTTTCCTCTGTCAGCCACTGCTCACCAAACAACTGGCAGGAAGCCTTGTTCCAACCCCCATTTGAGTAAAAGACCATAAGATGCCTGAGGGTTGGGTTGCTGTGCTCTGATTTTGTGGCTGTGGCAAGAGAGTTGCTTTGATTCACTGGTCACTGGGATCAGAACTATGGGTCACAGAGAAACCTGACATGGTGATGACATGGTGACTGAAGAAGGTTAGGAGAGCAGACCCATTGTCCTCTGTTGTGGAGATGGAAGCTGGCATTTAGACACCCTCAGTTCTCTCTCTTTCTCTGTCTCTCTCTTTCTCTGTCTCTCTCTCTCTCTGTCTCTCTCTCTCTCTCTGTCTCTCTCTCTCTCTGTCTCTCTCTCTGTGTGTGTGTGTGTGTGTGTGTGTGTGTGTGTATGTGTGTTTCTCTGGATGCCTCTGGCCAGTTGCCCTAAAATGAGCCTGTCCTATGAAGAAGATATTGGAGGCATAAATAGATGATCTGGTGTCATCCATGAGAACCTTCCTCCAGTGACATGCAGGTACATTGGTCCCTATTCGTGATAATCCATTTGGGGATGCTCTCTGGGAAGTGATGGAGCATGGTGATGAGCTGTGCAGCTAGATGGGCTTGTATTCCGATACCACTGTTTAGTAGCTGATTGCTTTCTAAGTGAAGCCATGGCTCTAGGCTTTGTTTTCCTTGTCTGTAGAATGTGGATAATAAACATATCTACCTTGGGGTTGCTGGGAGCATATAGATGAAGTATGGAAAGTATCCCCAGCTATATTTGGTGTATAGCAGGTGCTCACAGGATGGAGATCTATGGTGCTGTAGTTAGATGTCAGTACATACTGGTATGAGAGGGACCCAAGGATAAAACAGCCAGCTGGGCATGTGTACACAGGAAGTGGGTTCTGGAGACGGGTCATCATTGTCCCGAGAGGCAGAGAATGGGTGACTGGAAGAGCACACTAGGTGTGTGGAAGGCCAAGGTAGGAGGGATCTAGGGTACAAAGAAGCTAAGGAGATTCTGTGGGCATGGTGACATGACAGCAGAGGCACAGGGCAGAAAACCCTGATGGAGGAGGGAGGCTGGTTGTAGGAGCCTGTGGCCTGGATGGGAGAATCTATCGTCACAGGGGCCATAGGAAAATGAGGCCACACCTCCTCTATTCATCCTGAGGATGCTCTTGCCAACATCCCTCAGCCTTCAGACCCTATCCTGGGAATGAGCTAACGGGTCATCCAGGCTTTGCAGGTGGCTCTGGGACACTCTAAGATTGAGTCTCGTAGGAAGAAAGAAGACTTTTTTTGAGTGGGGGTATCAGAGCATGAGACAAAGAAGAAAAGAAGCATAGGCTTTGCTGGCCTGAAGACTGACTCCCTGGAGGGCCCTCAGCAGGGGGAAATAGCAGAGCAGCCTGTCCTAGTTAGGGTTTCTATTGCTATGAAGACACACCATGATCAAGGCAACTCTTAGGAGAAAAACATTTAATTGGGGCAGCTCCATTATAGTTTCAGAGGGTTAGCCCATTATCTTCATGGTGGGGAGAATGGTGGCAGCTTCAGGCAGACGTAATGCTGGAGAAGTAGAGTCTTACATCTGGAAGGCAGCAGGAAGTCAATGAGACACTGGGCAGCATCCTGAGCATAGGAAACTTCAAAGCCTGCTCCCACAGGGACACACTTTCTACAACAAGGCCATATCCATTCCACACCTCCTAATAGTGCCACTCCCTTTGGGGGCCATTTTCTCTTAAACCAACACAGCCCCGTATCAGTGTGGGGCTGGTAGAGGGAGAGGGGCCTTTTTGCTTTGGGGTGTTTAGACTGATTTCCAGGAGAAGAGAAATGGAGATGAAGTTGGGATGAAATCCTTGGTGATGGCTGCAGATGAGCACCGTGCAGCTACAGCTGCATGCCTGTAGCATATCCTCCATAACTGCTTGCTTCAAGTGGTCCATGAGCAGTACACAGGAGTGGACTTTTTCCTGACTCCTCCTTCAGCAATAGGACAGGGTGGCCGCCCTGCTCACAGGGGCATGGGGATCTGCCCTCCCACTTCCCCTCACACCTTAACTAGATGCCTCTAGCATCTATTTTTAGCCATAGAACCAAGACCTTTCAGGAAATGAGGGGTGTGGTGAAATATATGACTGCAGCCACACATTTGTGGTTTGTTTTTATTTAAAAAAATGATTGCGCTGTTGAGTATAACACTTTCCAATTCTGAAAGGGATTAGGCTCTAAGGATCATGAGTTTGTGGTCAACAGCAGAAGGCCATTAAAAGGAAGTTGAGGAGAGAGGGAATGGAGCCGGCTCACATGGAGGGGAAGTAAAGAAGGAGTGGACTGTGGGCCAGAAGCAACAGGTCACCTTCTCATGTCCATTTCACAGATGGGGAAATTGAGGATGAAGGATTTCTAACCTTGTCCTAGGAGGCCTTGAGAATCCTGGCTCCTCCTTATCCAGGTCCTGATGGGGCCTGGACCCTGGGCTGGTGCTGGGATTGGTGTGGCAGTAGGGGACCAGGCTTCTGACTCCACTGCGTACCAGCTGGTATTGTTCGAATATCTGGAGGGAGTTCCTACCAAAGAGCTTCCTAGCCATGTTCTGCTGTGATTGGTGACATGTTGACCTCCTAGGCTTTCCCATCCCTGGAGAGCCTCCGGGCTCACTGCTGCATCTCCCAAGATTTCCATCTTTTCTTTCTCTCTTTTCCACCCAGGACCTGTCATGCAGTGGGTCTTAGTTGGTAAGGTACACCTTCACACCTTGTCTGGCACCTCCTGGCCTATTGAGGCACACCCCTGCACACTAACCCTGGGGCAGGAATACTGGACCTTTCTCTTGTTCTGTCCTGCTCCAGACCCAAGTACTCTCCCTGCTCTCTGAGGGCAGGCTGGGTGAAGGTCATAAATAAGTAAACACAGGCTATGGGTGAACATGCATGTGCTTTAAGGATCTCAAATACACCAAGGGTTTAAGCCTTGATGGGAGCTTTTCTTGCTCAATTCTCATTTGCTGTCCAAGGCCTTATTCCAACCCTGAGGGCCTCTCACCCATGGTGATACATTTTTCTGAAATGTCACTTGACTTCAAAGAGAATAAATTCTTTCCAGACTTTGCACCCAAATTAATAATATGCCTTGAGATAATTTAGACTATGTACTCAACCTGCTGACCTATTGTATGTTAGGCCTGCTTAACTTGACTTTGAGAGAATAATGTAACCAATCTATCTTGGATTTCCCATGCAATCAGCTTTTACAACCTACACTAAATGGACAGCTTTAATTTTAAGTTATTCTTCAATGCTTCTGACCAAGAAGAGTGTATGTGGGAGGTGAGGTAGGGTGTGTTGTGATAATCATTTATTAAAAACAGCCAAAAGTTTGAAAGCCACACTAAACAAAAACATACCCAAGCAGCAAACCACAACCACTGAACAGCTTGGGATCAGAAACACTCTGGACTGACCCTTCAAACCCCAGTCCATCTATAGGAACACCTGACTCACTCTTGAGGGAGGGGGGACAAAACTGGATTTGGCCGGGAGTGAAGACTGATCCAAGCATTATTGGGCCAGTGTGACCATAGGACTGTCTGCTCCCTGCCAAGGGAGGGGATAGGGAGTTGCAGAGAAGAAAAATGACCAGATGTGGTGGGAGGGGGAAGAGACCTTGAGTAAGGATATACAGGGATGGAAAAAAAAAATTCAGAGGGAAAGCTGAACACAAAGAAAATATATGTGTGGCAATCTTATTTGCATTTCCACCCTTGATAAGCCATGCTTATGATTATTATCCTCTGTATAGTTATTGTTAACTCTTCCACATTTTTAAATTCTTTTTACTGTTTTTTTGATAAATACAAAATAAAGAAGGAAAAAAAAAAAAGAACATCCTATGAATGTTGGAAGCAATATAAGAATCTAGGGGAGTGGCATCTGTGTATGGGTTTGAGTGTTGTATGAGTCAGCTGGGGTCAGTAAAATAGCATCTTCATTTATAAAATTCTGTAAAAGATCACTATGAATTTCTCATTCCTTCCTCATACCATGCTTTCCGTGATGGTCAATAAATACAGAGCAAGGTCCTTTGTCGGGGACAGATATAGATGAGCCAGACACAGGCACATCAGATATGCAACAAGGACAGACAGGTCACATACACATACATGACAGACTGTAGATAGATGAAAGAAACAAGGAGAGAAGTGGGAACTCAAATTTGGGCTCATTCTTGGTCAAATTAATTCAAGAGAAAGTTTCTATCTTCATTCCTTAATGTGACACTGATGCATTTCGGTGTCTCCTCTGAGGTCATCATTAATGTGTCAACCTATGACTCACCATCTGCGTCCACTACCTTCAAGTCCTTCCCCAGTCCCACGCTTTCTATATGATGCATCTTGTCCAGCCTGAACCCCACATGGTTCCCATGTCTCAGCTGAAGCATCCACACATGAGGTGGCCCTTTGGGCCTCCTGCAGCAGGGGCAGAGCTAATTGTACAACTGCCACAGGACCATGTTTCTGAAATACCCTCTGTGTTCTTCCTGTTCACAGTACGGCAGCTAGCAAGTTCCCTGGGTGCTGTGTCTACCCCCCAAACATTTCCTGAGTATAGGGAGAAGCTGCATGTGGCAAGGGTATGAGGGTACCCAGGGTCCTGGACTGTGGTCCAGTTACTGGTTAGGAGCAGCTAGAGTTGACCAATGCCTGGGTAGAGGGTTGACCATAGGAGGGGTGACAGGTAGCTTTAATTGTTGACTGGACACAATCTAGACTCATCTAGGAGGAGAGGCCCAGTGAAGAATTGTCTGCACTGGATTGGCATGTGGGCAGGTCTGTGGGATGGTATCTCCATGGCCTGATTTGATGAGGAGGACACCAGCCTAAACATGGTGGCATCTTCTGGTAGGCCCTATACATGAATGAAGGAAAGATTTGTTGTTTTGCTTGCTTGGCCTTTAGTCTTACTGGTTGTGGTGGGGGGGGTTGGGGATTGGAGATATCTCTTCGACCACCAAAGCTAGCAGAATGTCAGTCCATGAGAGATAAGAAGGTAGTTTGGTTCAACACAACTCAGTAGCTGGTGTTGGTTCAAAATTTGAGAGTCTGACCCCCAAATAGTTTATTTTAAGCATACTTAAGGATGGTACGTGGTACAATTTAAGAAAAGAAGTTTCCTGGTGATAATTAACTTAACCCCACACACACACCAAAGCTTAAAATGTGGCTACATAGAAGCTCTTGTAAAGTACAAGTGGAATCTTCCATAAAGATAGGTCCTGTAGATTAATGGCGGAAACAGGCTGGAGGTAAACAATGCTCATAATGGTCCAAGGGAAGGTCAGGTGTAGTCTATGCAAAGGTCACCAGGCTATTAACCAGGCCAGTTCCTGGCCCTCTGGGCAGAAAACGGGTTATTTGTCTCTCTCTTTAAAGATAACACTATGTGTTTAACATTTCTGGTTTCCCAAGCGCTCATCTGTGAGCAGAGAACCTACATGCTTCCTACAGCTGGTGATTTTATTGACCCCGTGGCTACTGCTGATTCATTCCCTGGTAGTACAACAAGCTTTTTCAGACTTCTACCATGGACTTAAGATCTGTAGCTCCCCAGGAGTCTTGCAGGCTTTGGTAGCAGATTGAGACTAATAAAGCACCCAGCCTTGTGGGCTGAGCCTGAGAAATCAGCCTCTTTGTTGTGACACAGCCATTGCTGGGGTGCCCCGACCATATGCTGTAAGCCAGTGGAATATTACTGCCCCCCCCCATGTGTATTCCTTCTATCTGTTCTGAAAGGTTCTAAGTCAAGGCATGACCATCCCAGTTCTCAGGGTGTAGCACTGATGATGGGAAGGAAGAAGGAAAGACAGACAGCAGTCAGCTCAGTAATTTAGCAAGCTGCAGCCAACTTCAAGGTGCTGAGAGGCAGGGACAAATAAATGAAGGTATGCCATGGGATGCCACCTGTTTCTTCCACGGCTGACACTTCCTAGCCAGGCCCAGCCTTGGCCCGCCCTTCCCTGGACCTTGCCGCTGTCCTGACTGCCTCCCCTGAAACCGGAAGAATCCAATAAGAAAGCAAGCCTGCTTCTGCTTCTCTCCTGCCGCAGTCTTGCTTGCCATCGTTACTTATTGCTGATTGCAAACATCCAAACCCCTTAGTCTGACTCCACAGGTGCCTTAGAGATTTAGACTCAATTGGTTTCCTGGGCTCCATTTCCCTCCACCCTCCCCTGCCTATCCCGGTACTTTCCCCTAGCTATCCTGGAGTCCTCCCCTAGCTGTCCTGGAGTCCTCCCCTAGCTGTCCTGGAGTCCTCCCCTAGCTGTTCTGGAACCTTCTCCTAGCTGTCCCGGAGTCCTCCCCTAGCTATCCTGGCTCCTTCCTCTAGCTATCCTGGCTCAGGGCTCCCTGAAGTTACTGAAGATTCCTAAACACTTCAGCCTCTTACATTACCCATGTTGTTTGAATGTGCTATTTCCTATCTCCAGTGCTTCTTACCTTAATCTGAAAATCTCTACTCTCCCTTGGGACTCAAGTTAAAGATTATCTGCCATAGACACATATACGCCTCGCCGACCAGCACACTCCCTGGGATGAGGACATATGCCTACCTGCCTGTGCTGTCCCTCAAATGGTGCACAGGTGACATCACTCACCACACAGACAGATGCTCATGGTCTAGTTCCTTCTATGTGCCCCTTTCTAGAAAAGGATCCAAATGAAGCCACTGTGTAGACAGCATAGACTTGTTCTTAGGTGCTGGAGAGATAGCTCAGTGGTTAAGAGCACTGACTGTTCTTCCAGAGGACCTGAGTTCCCAGCATCCACATGGCAGCTAACAACTGTCTGTAATTCCAAGATCTGACACCCTTGCGCAGTTATACATGCAGGCAAAACATCAATTCACATAAAAATAAATATTTTTTTTAAAACAAAAGCATCTTTCTTAGCAGAGGATGGGGTGGGCTAGAGGGTTTTCTGAAACCCCCTGCTCCCATTTGCCTGAGGTGTTGTGCATCTGTTCTGGGGGCCCACTCATTGACAGCAATTTATAGAGGCCCCTGGCTCCCTCTCTTGAGACTCTGAAGCAAGGGAGGTCCAGGTGTTTCATACCACAGTTTATTTCCTCCACAGTCTGCCACCTGAAACGGGGGACACCTATTCTCCTCAGTGAAAAGGACAGATCAGTCTCCAGCTCTTCGCCAGAGCAGTGTCCTGACAGTCAAGAAGCGGAGCCATCCGAGGGACCGCCGACAGCAAGGACATGAAAGGTTCGTATTCTAAGAATCCGTTTGCATTATCCCAGCTTAATTTCTCCCCTCGGGAGAATGGGATGTAACAAGTCTGCCAGGCGTTCAATACCTGGGGTAGAAAGAGAAAAAATAACAAGCTGCTGGGACTTCAAAAGCAACACTTTTTGGCAAAAAGAAAAAAAACGATGTGATAACAATTTGATGAGATAAAAGGTACGGGGCACTGATCTGCACCATGATTCGTAATAAAGACAGATGTGTCCAGAATGGCTCCGACAATATGTTAAGAGACATGATATGTGTGGGAACAACCATGACTTCCAAAGTGAAATGAGCTCACTACACAGGTGTGTGTGTGTGTGTGTGTGTGTGTGTGTGTGTGTGTGTGTGTGTGTTGAGGGGTAGGTATGGGGGTTGGGGTGGAGAGAGATTAGTAATCCAACAGTGCGTTTCTCTGACGGAATGGATTGTGTTTATGTGTGTTTTCAGAGTGTAAATGGATGTGATCTGAGTGTATGCATAGACTTTGTGTAAGTATGAAGGTTGAATCAGCTATCTATAGCCATGGTAATGCTCCATAACAAACCACTTCAAACCTCTGTGACTTTAAACAGTCTTTAGAGGCAGCTTCACTCAGCAGGGCTATCTTAGATGTTCCTGGCTCTTTGATCCAGGGACAAGGTGGCAAGTTATGATCAGGCTTACCCATATGTCATGCTCCTTGGGCTACTGCCACAGGAACATGTGCAATCTCTGAGCATCTCAGTTTGCCTCTCTTCTGAATGAAAGGACAGATTTTTCTTACTAAGAACCCTCAGAGCTAGTGAGCAGACACTGTTCTGCCACATCTCAACCTCTTTGCTTTCCAGGTCTGAGAGGACCAGGTCAAGTATCAGTGTGGTGGTTAATTAATTGAATTAAACATGTCTACAGCTTTAAAAGGGCTTTACTCTGAGAGTCTATCAGGAACTCCTTTGTTTGGTGGGGGAAATTTCAAGACAGAACAATGTTCAGGCTGTGGAGTGGCTGATGCCCATTGCATTTGCCCAGGTTTATAGAGAGAATTCAAAGCAGAAAGATGTTAAAAGCACAACTTAGCTGCCAGGCAGTGGTGGCACCAACCTGCCAGCACCAGGGTGGCAGAGGCAGACAGAGCTCTGAGTTCTACAGATCAAGTTCCAGGACAGTCAGGGCTGCACACAGAAACTGTCTCAAAAGAACAAAACAAAACAAAACAAAAAACCAAAGCAAACAGCAACAACAAAAACTGAAGTTCAGTAAGCAGCAGATGACTGAGTTTGAGGCCAGTCTGATTTATAAAATGAGTTCAAGCCAGAACTACACAGAGACACTGTCCCAAAATAAAAGTACAGTTTAATGAGGAAAGCAGCATGAATGTAGCTAGAGCTGTAGACAAATCAGTTTTTGACAAAGGGATTGTCCTTAGAGAGACTGAAACCACTGAAAGGAAATAGTTCCTATCAGGACAACAGGGCAGGTACCATGAGGGCAAAACTCTACCTACTGAAGGCTCCAGCTTGTAAAAAAGATGGAGCCTGACCTGAGACTATCCCTGTACTAAAGAATCGTCTGTACTGAAACTACTGCCTAGAGAAGCATTTTATTGTATTCCTCCAAGAAGAGATTGTTCCACATTGTGCTGCAAGTGGGCTAGGCTACATCTTGAGCTGGCAGTTGAACTTGGTGTCAACCACATGGGTCTGGTTTTGCAAATATGTAATGTGTAAGAGTAAGGTCATGAAGGCTTGCACCAAGGTTCCTGAAAGCCACCAAAGTCAATGCACATAAAGTATGGTCTGATGTCTCCCACAAAAGCCCCAAGAAGCCATTGTGTAAGGCTGTAAAGGTAAAACCTCAGTTGTCATGGAGACGTGAGGACATTGGAAGTGCCAGAAATATGGGCTGTTTTGTCAAGAAAGCTACAGGTACCCAAGGGAAACCAGTCACAGTAGGGATGCCAGCCATGGAGCTGCAGGATTTAGTGTTTTCTCTGCTGGGTTTTGGTTTCATCTTTCTATTCTGTGCCCCTATTCCTTTCTTTTGGAATAAAAATGTTTACTAGGTACCATTGGATATACGCAACTTAATTTTTTTTTTTTAATAGGGCTAGCAGTTAAGAGATTACCTCAACTTGCAAAAGGAAACTTTGGAATGTGAGGTTTTTTGAACAATATCAAAATTGTTACAATTTTCAGGACTCTTGAGATTGTTAAGTGTTTTGTATTTTGAAATAAACCTGAGACTTTAAGGACTGGGGGTAAAAACTTATGGTTCAAATAGCTGGTTTTTGAGTGTCAATTTCACAAGAGCTAGGCTTGTGGGGATTAATTTTGATTGCCAATTGATCAGATTAGAAAAATGCCCAGGACATTAGTCAGGCACATCCTTGGTATGTCTATGAGGACATTTTTCAGAGATTATGTAAAGAGTTATGACCTTCTCTGAATGTGGGTGATACCATCCGGTAGGCTAGGGTTCCAGACTGGCTATAAGAGGGAAAAGAAAAAGTCAGCTTGGCAATGGCTTTTTCCTTTTTCTGCTTCCTGATCTGCACAGAGGTGAGCAAGCATATTCCTGCTGTCACAGCTAGAAGCTATGCCTGACACTTCCACCTTCTCGGTGACCATGCATGATATCCTCAAATTGTGATGCAAAATTGACAGACCTTCTGGTAGTTTGAATTGAAAATGTCTTCCATGGATTAAGTATTTGAACACTTGATGGTATTATCTGGAGAGTTTAAGAAACATTTGGGAGGTGAAGTCTTGCTGGAAGAAGGTAGGTAGCACAGGGAGCTATAGCCTTGGTGGATAGTCTTGGTCTACTTCCTGTTCACTTTCTCTGCTTCCTGTGTATGGGTGGAAATGTGATTAGCCCACTTCCTGCTCCTGCTCTGCCATAACACACTTTCCCTCTGGATCCATAAGTCAGAAGAAAGGTTTATTTACATTGCTTTGGGCTGTGGCATCTTTATCACAGCAACAGAAAGAAGCCCTTTCTCCCTTACGCTGTCTCTTTTACCAAAGCAATGAGAAAAGATAACAATACAGTCACAGGAGAATACTATCCTTAGAATGACACCGGTCCAGTGAAGGAGAACCATAAACGGTATCATTTTATTGCTGTGAGTGAGACTTCCAATAATATAAGAATTCTGGGTTTGCATGTAGACTCTCATGTGTCTTGCTGTGCATAGAATAGCACAGTATGTACATTCAGAATCTTGTTCAATGATGAACACATTCTTAGGTTAGAACCATAAAACTTCTTGAGTAGAGTTGGAGAGATGGCTCAGTGGTTAAGAGCACTGACTGTTCTTCCAGAGGACCTGAGTTCGATTCCCAGCACCCACCTGGCAGATAACAACTGTCTGTAATCCCAAGATCTGACACCCTTACACAGTTATACATGCAGACAAAACACCAATTCACATTAAAAAAATACTTCTTGAGTAAAAGGATGGGGAAGAATTAAAGGAGAAAAATACCCAGGGTTGTAGGACCATTGCTACTGTATGAATTTAGTGCATCATCTTGATATCCACTACGATATGGAAATTAAAACCACACAAAGTTACTTTGTATACTCACAGCCTGCATGGTCTGTAATGATTTCTCTTTCACTAACTTATGAGAATGGGAACAGCTCAGTCACAGAGGTATAACATTCTAAGTGTTTGTAGCCGGAGACAAAGCTGAGATGAAAAGGGGAACTGAAGAGCTGCCTTGCAGGCAAACCTCATTGAAAACATCTCCTTTGGCTAGAAGAAAAGCTGAGAGTACCATCTGAGCCATTACCCAGGGAAGACCAGAAATAAATACAATTAGTTTCAGGCGTGAGGCTCTAGCAGGTAAGTTCTCTTTCTCCTACACTGATGCTGTGGTAGCACCCTATGGGAGCACCCTGTGAGAGCACTCTTTGGGAACATGCCATGGGAGCACATTAGGCTGTTCCTCATCACTGTACTATAATGGAGCAAAACTTCCTGTTAGTTACACTTGCCATTTTCCCCCCTAGTAGATGAATTTTTAATTTCTATGATAGGATTGGGAAATTTTCAAAGCAGACTCTATAAGGCAGGCTCTAAATGTGCTGTGTGTTTGCTTAAAAACTGAAGACTTCCAGATGAGTCACTACAAGGCTCAAAGAATAAGAGGCAGGTTTCTCTGGCCTGAGGGAGGAGCCATTATACAGAGTACCAGGACTCTGGCTGTTACGGAGCACATGTATCTCTAAGCCACCTGCTGCTGGAGTACTACCTTATTGCCAGGCATGACACAAGGTTCTGGGGCTCTCGGGTAGATTGAAACAGACGATCTGATACTGTAGCTCATACAGGCTGTCATAGTAAGCATAAGTGTTACAGCTCTGAGGGGAAATGTATCCTGGGAATACCACAAATTCACACCGCACAACCAAGCTCATACATTTATTGGGAAACAGTGATTTACTGGGAAAAACACAAGAGGTTGGCTGCCTCTGCTCAGGAAAGAAGCAGCAAAATGCTGAGCAGGAGGCAGGCTTTATATAGGGTTTCTTGATGGGGTGGGGAGTGGGGGATGGTAGAGCTTCCCAGGGTAGCCTGGGATTGGTGGGATTTTATAGCCTGATCATGGGACAAGCTCAAGGATTGGTGGAAGTCTGTGGCCTGATCTTTGATTTTTTTTTTTTCTTTTCTCTGTCTGCACAGTAGTTTAGCCATCTGCATCTCTATGGTCTTTAAACAGTGTCTAGGGCCAGCCACTGGCTTCCAGAGGGTCTTACAATAAGCTGTTAAAGTTTATAAATGATAGAATGTATTTCTCATAGTTCTTGAGACTGAGTGTCCAAACTCAGGGAGCTATCGAGGTAAAGTCAGACTGCTGAATCATCCTGTCAGGCTCACAGTCTAGGAAAGCTGAGAAAGATCTGTGGAGTGCTCATTCTACATAGGAGAGTCCTATCCTTAGGACCTGATCACATCTTAATGCTATCACTTGAAAGTAAAGACGGCAAACTGTGCAGTCCTTGAATATTCTCACTCTCAAAAGTGATGACTGCCATTGATCTGGGTACCACAGCCAGTCCTTAACATAGCAGTCTTTGCCCTTATGGAGCTCAGCACTCAAAGAAACAGGATAAGCAATGAAGGAACCACAGGGGCAGGCAGCAGGTGGTAGGAGAGGCCATTTGGGACCCCACTAGAGCTGAGGGAGAGAGGTGGGAAGGAGATACTGACCACTATAGGTGGACACTTCCAGCTGAAATGGGAATGATGTCCCGGCTGTCAGGTTGCCAAGAAGGGACAGGAATATAAAGAGAAATATGAATCCCAGGTTGGTCCCTTGGTTGTCCCTGAAGCTGGGATTGGCTTCAGATTGCTAAATCTTCTTTCCATCTTCTTCTTCAAGAAAAAAAATGCATTTTGGCTTGGATTTGAGACTAGATGACCCGCAGGCCTATTTTAGCCCCTCCAGAGGCCAAGCTCACTGCTCACCCTTACATTCTTGCATTCTTGTCATCCCTCTTTCAGGAGAAATTGGGAATCGTCCCAGGACTGAAGACAGATCGCATAGGGATGTTGAGAGCTGGGGACCACTCCCTTATTCCCTTCCTCCTACTGTCCACAGAGCCCAAGGCTTCCAAATAGTCCTGTATTAAGGCTCAGTGAGACCCTTTCTAGGAAGGGTCAGAATAAAAGGCCAATCCCTGAAATGAAATCCATTAAGATCAGAGGTCCATGAATGTCATGAGCCTGAAGGGATTCTCTTTATTCCCCTGGTGGCTTGTGCAGAGATACTCACTGATGTATGTTGTGCTCTCTCGACCTTTCCATCTGGGTGCTGGCACCCTGAAGCTGGGCTAAGAATGCTGCATGGAGAGTATGTGCTGTGCTGTGCTGTCAAGGACCAGAAGAAAGAGCAGAAGCAGTGTAGGGGACACCATATGTGTGTGTGGGGGTAGAGGAGGTTCTGATGAGGATGGGGTGACATCTAGGTGGGGTAGAATGCTGTCTGTAACCTTCATGAATGAATGTTTGTCTCCCTAGGATAAACCCTCATAGGTAGGAATAATGTCCCTTATATAAGGGACCCCAGAGTATCCTCACCTTCTTCTCTCCATGGGAGGAGTCAGCTGTCTATAGCCTGGAAAGGACCCCTCACTAGAACCTGACCCTGATGGGCCTTGACCTCCATAAGGGATCAGTTTTGTTGCTTTTTAGCCATGTAACCTATGGGACTTTGTTGTGGATGTATGGCTGCACTCTTCCATCCCATCTCTCTTCTGCTTGGAGAGACAGTGGTGATCCACTACAGTTATGGCCTATTGAGAGATGTTGATGATTGCTTGTCCAGTCGGTGTTTTTGGAGTTGATAATTCTTCAAGCTGGAGGTGAGTGAGTGGGGTTAGAGTTAGACATTGACACAGGATTGAGAGGGACCCTTCCCTGAACCAGATGACCCAGATCTCGGAAGGGGCAATGGATTTGAAACAGCAGAGATCTGTACTTGCTCTAATCCCCAGCGCACAATCTGCCACTTCCTGTTCCACTTTACTTTTCAGGGGAAAGAAGATTAAAATACTTGTGAAGTGACTGGCTCCGGTTTTAACCATTTTTCCAATCTATTACAGATGGCAACCCACGCTGATTTGATGAATAGCATTTGCAGCAATTTGTCTTCCCCAGGTATGTTACCTTGGTTTTCCTGGAAGCAGCAGCTCCCTCTGCAAACAGCTATTTCCCTGGTTTGAATTGTACATAATGAAGTTGCACAATTACATATAAAGCTGTCATAAATAGGTTTGGGCTCTCATGTAGGATTTTGAATACATGTGACATTGAATAGATGGGAACAGAAGTGGACAGGAACAGAGCACAGTCCTTGCAGACAGCATGCACATACTGACTCCATCAGAGAATCCAGACTTTGTAGAGGGGGAGCTGGCTTTCTAACCACTCTAGCCACCCCTGTGAGATGGCAGCTAGTAAACAGAGCCCCTGCGGAATCTTTGGGGGGAAGTATTGTACTTTATCTGCATTTAAAAAGAAGCAGAAATGCCAGGTGGTGGTGAACACCTTTAACCCTAGCACTCAGGAGGCAGAGGCAGGTGGATGTCTGTGAGTTGGAGGCCAGCCTGGTCTACAGAGTGACTTCTAGGACAACTACACACAAAGAAACTCTGTCTCAAAAAACCAAAACAAATAAGCAAATAAAACAAAACAAAAACAAGTGGAGATAAAGACGAAAATTTGAATATAGGCGGTCTATTGGTCAAGAAACTTGGGTAGGGGAGGGCAGAATGTGAAGAAAGCCAGTCGAAGGTATGCTTACAGTAGCTGCCAATATTGGTAACTGGAGCTTAGGCAGGCTTTAGGAAGATAATACTGCACATCTGTGACAGTGGTCCCTATTCACAGGATGGGGAAGCTGGAGCAATCGTTCAGCAGTTCCCATGCACCCTTGGTTGAGGGCTGTCACGAGAGAAATGGCTGCAAAGACAGGAGCCCCAAGGCAGCATGAGAAAGTTCTCAGCTGAGCATTGGAAGCAGCATGTGTTTCTCTGTCATTGTTGATAGGTGTACTCATTGCTCAGGGACAAGAGGTATATTTTAGGGCCAATGATTTTAATTTTATTTATTTGGAAAAGTAATGACTTTCAAGTTGGAGAAAGTGTTTCAATGTGTAAAGTTAATGTAATTATATTTATAATAATGTAGTCATAAAATATCTTCCAAATATTTTTTTCACTGTGGTGTGCCTTCATCAGGTTTGGCTTCCATAATAACATTTTATAGATGAGGTAGTTTAAACAACAGAAATTTATTTTTTATAATTCGGGGGCCAGAAGACTATTATCAAGGTACTGGATAACTTGGTTCCTTGTGGGGGCTCTCTGGCTTGCAGAAATCCACCTTCGAGCTACCCCCTCACTTTGCCTTCCATGAGCACTCTCATCTCTTTTTTGTTTTTTCTTTCTGAACTCCACAAATCCAACAAAATTACGACTTCACTCACACAAATCTGCGTTATCTCTAAAATCATAACTAATTATAACCGCACTATAGATTAAAGTTTTAGTCCAGGATATCTGAAGAAACATGTTTTCATCTACATGAAGCAATGGGTCCAATATTATCTGACTGTAACTCTGGTGGTCCTGACCATAGGAATCAATAGGTGTGGACATGGAAGGGACAAGAGGTTGCCACTGTGGCAGGGTCGATATTTGATAGATAAAAATGATGCTGGGAAAATATAATATGTGTAAAGAGGACAGTGAACATAAAGGAGTCCTCAGATAGTGAGACAGTGATGGACCAGAAATTCTATGGGTTCCATAAAGGTAGAGAGAAGCTTCAGACCAGTTAGATAAATCAGCGGGCTGAGAAGATTGCAGGGCATGTGACTTGTGTTGGGGGTGATGTGGTTTCAGATTGGAGATGAAGAGTTGGCTCCTGAGGATAATTAGAGATTAAAGGTCAGAGATAAGAGGGTAAGGAATTACTTGCCAGGCCATCCACGTGGGTTGCTCATATGAGTGCCAATTATTTAAAGTGATGTGGTCTTTGCTCTGCTGAGGATATCGTGGAAGACAGCATCATGATGCAAAGAGTATAAGGATTCACACTGAAAAAAGGGAAACCAGAGAGCTTAAGGACCACAGTGCTTGTTGAGATGTGCCTCATTACCCAAGGACCTCCCAGCAGTCCTTGCTTCCAATGGCTTTCCCACAGCAATCCCACCATGATGAGAAATCTACAACCTTCAGGTCATAATAGGGTGGAGGTACAAGGTAGCAGATACAACAGCCTTGAGTGACAGAGGGAATGTGACAACATGGTGGGAGAGCAGAGTCCATACTAAGTTGGCCAGGGGGTCGGGTGGGGTGGTAGTGGACAGGAACAGTGACATCAAACTAAAACTGTCCCTGAAGGATGAGGAAGAAACCAAGCTATAGGCAATGCTGAGGAGCATGGTCTAAGAAAGACCAGTGCCTTCTCATTTCCCCGACATCAGTCCTCTCCTGATCAGACAGAGGTGGAGTTGAAATCAGAATGCAGCCCTTCACACTGAGACATCCGGCTGGTTTACAAAGGAGAGCAGGTATCAGACTGCTGACAGATAAGTCAGTAAGATAAAATATTAAATAGCTGTCTGTCCTCCCCCAAGTTAATGCATAGATTAAATACAATTCCAATCAAAAGATGTTTTAAAATCAATATGCTTTGAAGTCTCATGTGAAAAAGGACTTGGCAAGAATTTCAAAGAATGTTCTCAGAATGAAGAGCTTCAAGGCAAGGAATAGGGAGAGAGGATGGCGGGGGATGAAATAAGCCCAAAAGCATATTGTAAAACAAAGCTATTGAATCCTGGGCACTGGCTTCTCACAGAGAGGGGCAGAAGGGGATAGCCCAGAGCAGGCCAGCAGCGCCAGAACACGACTGGGTCCATTTTCCAAATAGTATGAAGGAAGGTGTATTAAATAGTTATGTTGGATGATATAATATCCATTCAGAATAAAAAACTAGGTTAGGAGGCTGGGGAGATACTTCAGTAGTTAAAAATGTTTACTGCCCTTGCAGGGGCCCTGGGTTTGTTTCGTAGCACCCACATTATGTGACTCATAACCACCTGTAACTCCAGCTCCTGAGTATCCAACATCATTTTCTGGCCTCTGTGAGCAACTACACTCATATGGTTCAACCAAACTAACATGGGTACATGGACACATAAATAAAAATAAATAAAACTTTAAAAATATTAAATTAGATCTGTGCAACACCACATGCCCAATAAATTCCAGATGGATTAAAGCATGAAATATGAAAAAGTAAATTTTAAATAAACTAGTGGGACAGCAGCCAGAACAATCCATCAGATCTGTGGGGGAATCATCCAATTTATAAGCAATAGAAGTGACATCAGGAGTGGCTGGGTTGAGTATGGAAAGTCTTCAGATGCTCAGATAATGACAGCAACACCAGGAAAATTTAATAGAGGGCAGTTTAAATATACAACTGACAAATATTGAGTATCTACAATCACTAAAGAGTTTCAATATTTTCAAGCACTAAAATTGCAATGAGAGTAAAGATATGGTCAAAGTCAGTCTTGAGGGAAGGACAAATTGTCCGGAGTTAAGGCAGTTAGGCTTGGAAGCTCATTCTGTACTATCAAAGAACCTACTGCTATGTGCTGTTTGACCTGGAGTCACTGAGATAAGGGTAGGAAGGGCTCACGCACCCAAGTCGGTGGCATTATCACCCTGGATGATGTGTGAAATGAAATAGTGATATAGAGCAAGAACCATGAAGAGTCATCCAGTCTCACCAATTTCTTCTTTCCCCACACTGTGCACTAAGGAGACTCATCCAATGGAGGGAAAATCACATCTGCAAGAATGTTCATTAACATTATAATAGCATGTTTGCTAGTAGAACAGAATGCAGAGAAAAAGACATGACCTAAATGTTCAAAGAGAAGAAGATACATTAGTTATGCAGCAGCTTCTCTAACCAGTGGACTATATTCAGTCTGTAAACTACACAGAGATTAAGATTAGTTGCTGTGTTAGGGTTAAGGTTTAAGTAATTTGGGAGAGGGAAATCTGTGTGTATGGGTTATGGGTGTGTATATATATGCATGTGTATGAAGAGTACTCACCCTTGTATGCCCATATGGAGACCAGAGGTCAATCTTGGGTGTTTTATTCAATCATGCCGCCCCTCATTTTTTTGAGACAGGGTTACTCTGTGTAACAGGTTACTCTGTGTCTTGAAACTGGCTTTGTAGACCAGGCTAGCCTCAAACTCACAGAGATCTACCTGCTTCTACCTCCCTAGTGTTAGGATTAAAGACATACCACCACAGATTGGCTATCCTACCTTATTTCTGAGGCAGAATCTCTCCCTTAAATTGGGAGTTTACCATGTCCACTAGACTGTCTGGCCAGTAATCCCCAGGGATCCGTATCTGTCTCTGCTCCCCGTGCTGGAGTTATAGATGCTCACTGCCTTGCTAAACTTTTATTTAGGTGCTGGGGATCCAAACTCAGGTCCTCATACTCACAGAAGCTGCTTTACTCATTGAGCTATCCCCCCAGTCCCTGGGAAAACCTTGTCTGAAATCTTTCTTTCTGTCTTTCTCTTTGTCTCTGTGTCTCTCTCTCCCTCCCTCTCTTTCTTTCTTCCCCCTTTTATTTTTTTTAAACTTTATTTATTTACTTATTTATTTGCCTTGGTGTTTGCCTGGAACTGGAACTATAGACAGTTGTTAGCTGCCATGTGGGTGCTGGGAATAGAACCCGGGTCCTCTGGAAGAGCAGACGGTGCTCTTAACCGCTGAGCCATCTCTCCAGCCCCCCTCCCCTCCTTTCATCCCAACAACAATACAACACTTGCACAGAGCCCATAGACTCGGGGGCTCTAGATTTCCCACAATACCCGCCATTCTGCAAGACTAGAGGTAGGCAGGAGCTTGGGGGGACAGGGAGGAGTGAGGATCTTCTTTTATTTTTCAGACAGACTACTCCATTAGGACAGACTACTCCATTAGGTAGGAATCCAAAGAATGAAACATTAGAAGTACAACCTACATATTTAGGAAACTTACACTGCCAATGAACCCAAGTACTATTTTGGGTATATCTGGAAAAAAATCCCCTTCTGGTGAAAATGCATCACATTTTCAGCAAAACCACAAATCTCCACACTCTGGGCATCTGCATCCTGGTCTAACAGGAGAGCTTGTGTTCCCTGGATCTTTCTATCCATTCATTCCTTCTAGGGGCTGCCACAGTGGGGGTGGAGTTTCCATGTACAACCACGGCTGTGGGGTCCCTGCTCCCTGTGCTATGCTTTCCCCCTTGCTGCTGACCGCTGCCAGTGGAGTGTGTTTCCAAACCGTGGTCAGGCCCTTTGGGGAGATGACTTCGCTCAGCCTGGGTCTCTGGATTCCAGCCTGGCTGCTGTAGTGCTCAGTCACCTTATTCTTTTCCTGATTTTCAGAGGACGGCAGTTTGGTGGGAGAAATGGTTTGCTGGGTAGTGGTGGAATGTTGTCTCGAGCGGTGATTCCTCTTGAACACTCTCCTTTTCCTGATTTAGAACTGCAGCCTGGGCTGCTTGGGGATGGGGTGGGGACAGCTGACATTAAGTGAGCGGTGTTCTACCTGGTCTGCCTGGGTCCCCATGTCAGTGTAGCTGTCTGTCAGTTTCTTCTATTTTAATGCTTTTCTCTCAGGGCTCCACAGTCTTTCCTCCTTGTCAGACCCTCTTCTAGGTCTATGAGGAAGTATCAGTCTGCGCCTGCAGCCTCTCAGGTCTTGCTTCCTGAATTCTGGTCCCCGTATAGTTCAATTGAGGTAGCCCAGAGATCGCTTCTGTGTTCCAGAATCTTCTGTGAAAGATGAGGGAACACAGGGACACGAGGGCAAAGTGGCCTTTTGTATCCTACTAGCCTGACAGGTGTCCTGTTGGTAAGACAGTCGGGAGGACATATGTAGTTCTCAATGGGAAACAATGGAGCGTCGGGGAAAGATCGGAGCAAATCAGAAATCATCCAGCTGGAAGCCAGCTCACCCCGGTCTTAGCAAAGACAGATTTCACAAAGCTTTCCAAGCTGGGTTTGTTTCCCACACACAGAATGGTGAGTCAAGAGAGGAGCTGCGTTTGACTGTGTGTTCAGGGGGTTGATGGTATGGCTGTCACAGGCCTGGGGTTCAGGTGGGGAAGAGCGGTTGGTTAGGGTACCCTGGTCCTGCCACTTCCTGCCTTGCAGCATGTGTTGCTGTTGAATTTCTAATAGTGCAGACCAGGCTGATAAATTCATCTCAGATCCTGAGGATTCGCCAGCATGTCTCTTCCGGAGAAATGAACTTTAATTTATTTAAATTTAATGGAAAAGCATATGGAGGGGAACGGAAAGCTAATTTAAAATAGCGCTCAAAGCAGTCAATATGTTAACGGATTCCTTCAACTCTCTATGCTTGGCTGCAGGAAAAAAGAAACCACACACACACATACAAAAAAAAATCCTTTAAAATGTAAGCTGATTCCTCCACCCTCCTCCCCTCTTCCTATGTTATGAAAATGCTGTTTCTGATGTTTGGCGCTGGCTCTCAGAGAGTTTAAATCAACCAGTCTTGTAAACATTAAAATATGTTCTGGAAACTATAGATCATCTTATGACATCAGAAATGGGATTGGAGGTGACTTTCGTCTGTTTTTGGCATGCAAAACATCCCATGTTGGAGGAAACTAGTCTGTCTCTTGTCCACTGGAATTTCCTCATCCCCAAAGTGGGTATCACTAGCCCTTCATACTCTTATGTGAAGCCAAGGGGCGTGGAGCAGAGCTTGCTGTACAAATTGCAGTGTTGTATAACGGCTCGCTGAGAATGTCACCTGGGGATGTCTGACTCTCAAGTAACCATTGCTTCTTTGAGAGCTAAGGGCACAGTCTTCTTACTGCATCCTTTTAGGAGACATCCTGGCGAACATGGTCCCCAAGGACTTTCTAGGTTCAGCTAAGCAGAGCTGAGGAGACCAAGGTTGACATACCCTTGTTCCAGCTGTCTGTATGTAAGCCACAATGTCGGACACTCTGGCATTGCTCTGATCTCTTTTTGGCTTCAGTCTCTTCTTTCTCCATCTTCTTGTGAGTGTGTGTTGTGGCACAAAGAACAGAGCCTTGCAGGGAAGGACTTGACATCTCCTGGCAGGTTTATGGCTGCTGGAATTCCCTGTCACTCACTCATGTCTGGAGTCCTCTGCAGTGTGTTCTCTGGGTGGCCAGAGGGAAGGGATCAGGCATAGCAATGCCATGCAAGAGTAGTTACTACCACTCCTAGGTCCAGAGCCACTGTGTCTTGAGTAAGTTCAAACTCCAGCATTGGGGACTAAGCTGACCTTGGTTTCTAGGGTTGGGAACAATCAGGGAGAGTGGCTGGGAGTTATTAACTTTCTTCAATCCTTTGTGAAAATAGAAGCTGAATGGGAAAAATATCAGACATTTTCACAAGTCTTTTTGTGTAAATTACCACTTGGTTCTCAAATTGGGCTCTCACAAGTAGCCTTTTTGTTTGTATTGTTTTTGGTTTTGGAGACCAGTCTTAGGTAGCCCAGGCTGGCTTTGAACTCCCTATGTAGCTAAGGATGACCTTGAACTTCTGATTCTCTTGCCTTCACTTCATGAATGCTGGGATTACAGATGTGTGCTACTACATCCTTGTGTAGGGTATTATCTTACTAATTATTCTATGGCTGTGAAGAGACACCATGACCAAGGCAACTATTATAAGCGAAAGCATTTAATTGGGGATTGCTTACGGTTTCAGAGGTTTAGTCTATAAACATTGCAGGAAGGATGGCAGCATACAGGTAGGTGTTGGAGCAGTAGCTGAGAGATACATCCTGATCTGTAGACAAAGAGAGAGAGAGAGAGAGAGAGAGAGAGAGAGAGAGAGAGAGAGAGAGAGAGAGAGGAGACTCTGGGCTCCAATGACACACTTCCTCCCACAAAGCCACACCTCCTAATCCTTCCAAACAGTGCCGCTCCCCGGTGACTGAACATTCAAATCTATGAGCATACGGGGACCATTCTCATTCAGACCCCCACAGCTGTGTGGAGGACAGAGCCTAGAAGAGTATGCATGATGAATAGGCAAAGATATATCCCTTGCCCACAAAACAGCCTTTTAAAAAAGAAGTCTTCTGAGTGAATGACACACTCTCTGCAACTTTTTTGAGTCCAAGACAAGGTCAACTGTTTTCATCTGAAATTTGAAAGCAGCTAGCCGACACCATTAGAATCCCAATCTTCAGTCTGTCTCTGTATTGACCTTCAAGGGCTGGATTAAGATTCTGGAATATCTCCCTGCTATATGCCAGGGGTGTGGGACCCTCATTTGCTTATATATTAAAAAGGGGAGGAAAGATTTCTGGAGCATTTTAGACTCGTACAAATAATCAAAATCTGCCTAATTGTATTTTCTCCTTAAAAATAAAAAGCATTTGTGGTCTATTGAGTTACCTACCAGGTTATTGTAACGGTGAGCTTCATTTCCTAATGTGTCCCTGACAGGGCTTCCCAGTCTGAAAGGGAAAATTAGACATACTATCAGTAACATTCAGGTCCAGAATGGGTGTCTGAAAAGAATCTATAGGTCACCCTGGTGACATATCAGCGTGGAGACTGTCTACAGGGATCAGAAATCTACAAGGGGCAACAATGTCTGAGTCCCAGGAGATATGGAGAGGATCCAAGGAACTGTTCTCTCTGGAGACCAGTCTTCTCCAGGGTGCAACCTCACACAGGGCCACACAGTAGTCTAAACTGTAACAAGATGCAGCTTGAGAGAAATCCCAGCCCTGGCTAACTGCAGACACACACAACTCCACCACTCCTGTAAAACCCTGGATCCCAAGAAGACCTGAGCACAAGGAGCAATGAACACAGAAGTGTGGGATAGGACTGGGTGCCCACAGTTGAGGCTCCCTGTAGATTGATTTATTCTGGGGCAAAGGAGAGAAGAAGATACGGGGTTTTGTAGTGGGTTTCATATCTTCTATGCTGGGGACCAGGTGGCTTTGAAGTCACTCAGCCACTGAAAGCTCCACAGTGTAAGTGACTAATCACCGCCCCCCCAGCCTCACTCCTCCTCACCGACAGGACAGGGATCGCAAGCATACCCCATTGGATCATTCTCAGCTCTGCTGGATCTGTGCCTTGTCTCCTTTGCACACTGGATAGTGGTCTTTTGATTACTGCCATTCATGTTTTAACCAAATGTTGCTAGCTCAGTAAGGATCTAGCTGAAGAATTCCACCAGCCATTATCAAGAAGAGACTAACTTTGTCCCTGTGGACTGTGCAGGTGGCTCTGTCTCATCAGAACCGAGACAACCTGGGCTGCTGCAGCACAGGGTATGATGTGCACAGCATTTTCTTCAATACTTTCCTCTGCAGATGTGCCCCATGGGCCAAGGGTGGCCCTCAGAGAGGCTCTGCTCTTCTTGTGGGGAGAGCAACACCCAGGCAAGCCCTCCCTCATGGCTTCTATATAAAACAGCACAGGGCACCACTGAGACATATAATGTGGGAACTATAAATGGGAGCCCAGCTCTATTTTTAGAAACAGCATTCACAACTACAACGTCGTGAAAGGTCTATAATTTTTCTTGGGCTGAGAAGAAAATGCAGCTCCATCAGTATTTGAAAATGTGTCTCAAGTGCTGGTTTGAGGTGACACGATTGTCAGGGCCCTCCCTTCTGTGGCCTAGGTCCCTGGGTGGGAGAATGGAACACTGCCTTTGGGGGTTAGCCTGGGTGGTCTGTGTGTTGGCTTTGCATTAGCAATTCTGGGTCAGGAGTATTGCGTCTGTGGCTGCAATTGTGACTGTGGTCAGGGTGTCCAGAGTAGGCCCCCACCCCTTGGGCTGATAGAAAAAACCCCAAGTACTAAGGGCAGTCTTGTCACCCAGGGGGAGGGGCACTCAGTAAATGGCAGCCCTGAACCCTGACAACAGGATGTGAGCCAGTTGTCATTCTGTCCCCATGTATCCTGGTTGTCACTGCTCTCATATGGATATTCATCTGCAACTGGCCCCAGACAGAGCATGGGAACCACACACAGGCAGCAGGAATGGATACTTCTGTCCATCAAGAATGGAGAGCAGAGCTGGCCAAGGCAGGAAACTGAGTTAAAAGGTTGGCATTTGGGCCTGGAAGAGAATCTGTCTGAGGGCCTGAGGTGAATGTGGGTGGGACAGGCAGGCTGACTTTTAACTGTACGGGTCTTCTCTAGCTGCCTCCTCTCATATAAGTTTCCTTTGCTGTAAAATGGGTCACTCTCACTTCTGATGAGACAGGTGTGAGTGGCCTCTGGGGAACTGTGAGGAAAACGGTCTGTTTGTCACATTGCTGTGACAAAATACAGGGCAAGAAGCAACTTAAGAGAAATGTGGCTTACCATTTAAGATCATTCCATCTCTGGGGACCACATGACAGCAGATGAGAAAGGCACAGTGGCAGAGGTGGCAGCTGGTCACACTGACTGCATCTGCAGGTGGGAAGCCAACAGGGATGGATGCTTCCTCAGCCTCTTTATGCATTTCAGGACCCAGGCCCAGATAAAGGTGCTGCCCTCCATTAGGATGGCCTTCCTACCTCAGTTAGCAATGGTGGCATCCCTCACAGGCATTCCCGGAGGCTAACCCTTCACAGGTGTGCTCAGAGCTGGTCTCCTAAGTAATGCAGGTCCTATCAATTGACAGTCAACACTGCCTACCATAACAGGGTTAGACCGTCATTCCACATCCACCCATTGGCTGTCTGTGATTCAGTTCCTCTCAGCTTACATTCAGGGATGGCAGCAAGTCCTGGCTTTGCTCTCTTTTTCCCAAACAGAAATAAAATTGTCACCAAACATTTTCCGCTGTCAAGACTGTAGGCTGCTTGGTTAGACCGTTGAGGTTTAACCCATATTAAAAAATACCACAGGAAACAAATGAGGCCTTTGCCAATGGAGAAGCTTGTGACCCTACCCAGATGTGGCCTGTGTATGGGTGTGTGATTTTGTGTGTGTTAAGTGTGTGTATGTTTGTGCATGTGGATATTTCTGTCTGTATGTATGTACATGTGAGCATGTGTGTGAGAATGATGTGTGTCTGGATGTGCACATGTAAAGTCGTGTATGTGTGAACACTTTGCACACACAATCTACTCTTTTTCATTAGTTCCCCAAAAGTGAGTCCCCTGCTAAATTTGCCAGCCTGTGTAGTTCCCTGGCCCCTCTTTTCTTCCTGTTTCTTATCGATCAGTGGTTCTCCTAGTGCTGCTACCTGTTAGTGTAGTTCCTCATGCTGTGGAACAATACTAAATTATTTTTGTTGTTCCTTTATAGCTGTATTTTGCTAGTTTTAAGAATCCTAATGTAACTGTAGGATATGGGACCCCCAGGTTGAGAACCACTGTTGTCATTGGACATTCCCCCCCCAACCTCTGGTTGTCACATACTCAGGGATGACCAGCTGCTCTGTTCACACCCAGAGACAGCCTGGTACAGCTCTTGAATGTCTCCCTACACTCTCAGAGCCTTCTTTGAAATGGTTCTGCCTCTCTATCCACAATGCTCATCCCACCTTGAGCAGGGACCTGCATTCTCTGACCCACACTGGAGAAGAATTGGCAATGAGAAGACATTTGGAGCTGAGTCCTGGTCTGCCACCTCTATGCTGGGTGACTGTGAGCAGACTAGTTTCTGTCCTTGGCTCACAATGGGGCAGGAATTTGCTCTTATAGGCTGTTTAGAGAATCCCCATAGTATAAAAGCAGTAGAAGTTGGCCCTCGGGGCTGGAGAGATGGCTCGACGGCTTTTCCAGAGGACCTGAGTTTAATTCCCAGCAACCACATGGTGGTTCACGATGACCTATGGTGGGATCAGATGCCCTCTTATGGCATAAAGTCATAGATTCTGATACAAGTGCTAGAAAAACAAAGAAGTTGGCTCCTTGCTTCTAGCCACAGGGCTGAGCTCTTTTCTGTGTGCTTGAGAGCATGGGTAGATCTTAACTGCTTTGAGTTAACTGAGGTCATAGTCAGGCTCTTTGTGGTGGCTGGAGGTTTGGGAGTGTGGTCAGCATAGTGGATGAACTGAATGCAAATGTGGCTCCACCTTGGACCAAATGGTGACTTAAATGTTCCTCTCTGGGGATAACGATGTTGAAGCTAAAGTGACCGGGCAAGGGTGGTCCTGACTGGAGGCCAGCATGGAATGAGATCCTCACTGATCCTTTCTGCTCTCACCACCTGCTCTTCGGCTGCTCCCCCCCACCTCCCCTCCCGCCCAGCCCCGCCCTTCCTTCCTATGGTTTGCCTGATAAGCCTGCAACAGGTGAACTCTTGAACTCTCAGGGATGAGAGGTGAGAATGACAGGCGGGTAATGAATGGTGTCATGGTGTGTGGGTCATTGCCGGGCTTCTAGGTGCCCCATGTAGTCTATTAGCTTTTCTTGACTATGTCAGCAGAACCTCTAACTACATGAGTAGATGAGGAGCATTCTGGGAAAACTCAGTTCATATCACAAGGAAAAGCTCAGTGAATGGGATAGTGGGATCTAGACTTCTGGATCCATGAAGAAACTGAAAAGCCCAGGATCTTTGCTTTTTCAGGAAACACAAGGCTGAGGGTTGGAATTCTGTACAGCCGCTTTTGATGTCAATAAGATTGACTATAAGAGGGTAAGAAGCAAGTTTCAGTCTTAAGGACAGATGGTGCTTTTCAATATGGCTACCACACCATACTCTCAGGCATTGGCTACAGATAGAAGCTCCTGAGACAGTGAGATGACTGCAGGGGAAGCTCTGGAGAGCTGCCTTCCTGAGAGGGTCTGCTGTAAGTGGGAAGCCTTCTCCCCCCTCATTTGCTCACACCTCTTTATGCTTTGGCCATCCTGTGGCACCCCACAGCTGCGTAAACAGGCCTATTTATTGATATCTGCACTTATCTCAGACCGCCAAGCCCTAGTCATTGGTGCTAGTGGCCTTGTAAGGGTGACAAGTCCAACCCCCTTGAGCCCCTGTCCCAACTGTGAGGTTTGATATTATTCACTCTACAGGTTTATTATGAGGGCTGAATGAGATGTGTGACTATACCATGTCTCCTTGCTCTGAGGTCTGTTTGCACACTGGCCTGCAGAACACCTAAGAACTCCAGTCAGACTCCATGGTGTTGAGGGGATGCTTGCAAGGTTTTTCAGGAGGGAAATGAGAGGGGGTCATACTTAATAAGACATAGAGGGGTTTCCCCACTTCCTGTTTGGGAGACCAGGTGGAAGTCAGGCCTCGTTGCACTTGAGTTAGAGGTGTCCGGTTAAGTTCGTTTAAAAGCTCCTCAAGAAAGAGCGTCAGCCCTCAGGTCCCTCCTCGTTGATTTCTGCTCAGAGTAAGCTGTTCTTGCTTTCCCCCTTTCCCAGCTGTGGCTCAGTGAGCACAGTCATCTTTCTTTCTCTTGGTCCCTCCCCCTGGCATTTCCTCCTATTTGCCCCTCACCATCTAGTGTCGTCATTCTCAGCTGTGTCTGGCTCTACTGGAGCCCCTCCCTGAGGCTATCCCAGATCTTCCTATCCCTCAGCATGCTTCTGCCTCAGATCCATCTGCTTTCCTCTCAGAGCATCACAGGCCTGACCCTGTGTTTGGTGAGATCAGTGACAATGCCCATCCTCTTGTCATTGTGTGCCCAGTCCCTGTTGCATGTTACTTCTTCCTGAAAGACCCATGGTCATTCAAGAATGAACAGTCTTGCTTCATCCCATGATTTTGGCAAATAAAATTTGACTTCTAATCTAAGGGAGATGATCCCTATACATTCACCTTCTAGATACTGTTGCCTCTGGCTTTAAAGACAAGTTTAAAAATAATGAACACTGTAGTTTAGGTTCATGCTTCATCATAGAATGTGCTTCTTTAGATTTCTGGAACCCTGGTTGGGTCTAGTTTTTATGAAACTTATCAATTAAGTTGATACTGGAGATTTCCAGGTCAAAGTCTGGGCTCTGGTAGTACCAAAAAAAAAAAAAAAATGCTTAGACACTTGTATCTAAAATGCCATTTATAGAGAAAAATTATAGTGAAAAGCAGAGAAAGGAGATTCATCCAATATGGCCACATCAGGAGAAGCAACTAAAGGGGTCCAGAGTGCCCCCACAAGTCCATCTTAAGGACTGGCTCTCATGCTGTGGCCATTTCATACAGTCCCTCACACTGTGGTGACCCCCAACCAGAGAGTTATTTCACTGCTACTTTATAACTGTAATTTTGCTACTGTTATGAATCGTAATGTGAATATCTGATATGCAGGATATCTGACCCTGGAAAGGGTCTTGACCCCCATGTTGAGAAGCAATGATCTGAAGGGTTTTGACAAGAGATTACAATGAAGTAGAGGCCATAAAGTAGCATAGCTAAGTGGTTCCGGTGCATTTGTTCCCATCCATCACTGAACCATCCTCATCTCCAGTGTTGCATGCTCTCCTTAACAGTGGTCCGAAGCATTGTCAGAACGGTTGGAAATCTCTTTGTGGAAACCAAGTTTCTACTCTGGCTCATCGTAGGGCCCCAGCCTTTCCTTTTCCCCAGTCTAAGATTCTGGGTAAATTTAAATTCTTAATAAAAAAAAAGTGTATGTCTTTGTGTGTGTGTGTGTGTGTGTGTGTGTGTGTGTGTGTGTGTGTGTATGAATACCAGAGTACCAGAGGCATGTCAGATTCCCCAAACTGGAGCTACAGGAAGTTGCGAGCTGCCTGAAGCAAATGTGGGGAGCTGAATTATAGTCCTTTGCAAGAGGAGGTCACATCTTATCCCCATCTCTGCAGTCCCTACATTTGAATTCTTTGAGGTCTATTGTTTGATAGCCAAAGGGAGGGCACAAGTGTCTCTCTTTTTAATCTCATCTCCTGCCAGAACGGTTACAAGATCAATTATTTGTTCATGCAGAAACAAAGATCCATAGCAGCAATTTGGTTAAATTACGTTCCCCAGGTTATCTTGTTCCCCGGGCCTAGGCTCCAGCGCTGGATCTCAAGCTGGAAGGTTCCTGCAGAGTCAGTCCACTAGCACCTGGCTGAGGAACAGTGAGGCCTGAGCTAGGACAATGCCTTGCTTTTTTCAGATGATTCCATGGCTCTGGGGAAAACTCTCTGAACACACTCTCTCTCTGCCAGCCCTTCAGCAGGTTAGTGTAGCTTAGTAATTAGCAATCACAATATGAGCTGGGCTAATTATCCCCAAAAGTCAAAGGAAAAACACAGATGTTTTTAAAGCCGCACCGTAGAGATTTTGCTTCTTCGATTGTAATAATTTACCATGCAAAATGAGTTAGATGCTGGCTTTTCCTGAGACTTAATTTCCAAGGTAGGATGAAGAAAATCCTACTGATTTTGTAAAGAACAGTCTTGGACAGGGTGGGTGGGTAAACACACATGGTAATTTTCAAAACCCAGAAAGAAGGAAAGGAGGCTAGATTGAATAAATCAACATTCTCTGCTCCTGGGATTTGAGTTAAATCTTTCTCCTAATTGAAAACTTGTGGGAAGTTCTATGGTGCCGAAATGCAAAATGACAGGTATATGCTCATCTTTGCCTGACTGCCTTGGCTGCACAGAGGTCACCAGCAGAATGGATCTGGAAAGATGAGTGGATGGATCCCCTAGCTGACACTGAGACGGGTGGGCTGCCCTCACTAAATTCCAGATTATACATGTGGCTGCCTTGTTAATTCTCATATTCTATTATAATCACAGGAAGGTATTTACCAGGAAGGCCCCAAGGGGCTGTACCAGTCAGGATTCTACAGAGGAATGGAACCAGTGGATTGAATTTATATTCAATATATTCTACATTGACTATATTAATGTATAGATTGAGTATATATTAACAGGATTTATCAGATTGACTTATAGAATATGGTCTCAGTGTCCAGCCATGCTGTCTTCACCCCAGAGATGCTGAGATTAGTATCTGCTCAGTCCACAGCGAGGGCTGCCTCAGCTGTCCCAATCTTGTCCTGAAGGCCTGGAGGACTCCTGAAGGGCCACTGCTCTTCAGTCCACGTGGAAAACCTGTAAAAGTTGGGTTTTGGTCTCAGAAAGAATGGTAATAGCAGCAACCGCAGAGTGGATGAACTTGACAGCATGACAGGAAGGCAATTAGGCAAAATACAAAGTTGCTTTCTGACCTCCTTATTCCAGGCTGCCAATGGAACATTCCTGCCCACATTTAGGGTTAAGCGTCCGACTTCACATAGCCTGGTTGAGAAAATCTCTCACAGGTGTGCCCAGCAGCTTGTCTTCGGGTTTGTTTCCACATCCTGTTAAGATGGCAGCGATCACAAGCAATTGGGAGTCATTTCCCCTCTGCACTCTGAAGGGGCATGGGAATAAACTAGTAATTCCACTGTCCATAGAACAGACCAGGGGCCATCAATGACACTCCAAGGGACCAAGCAGACTGTCTGCTCAGGATGCTCACGGTTTTCAGCCCTTCTCCTTGCTCCCAAGTAACAGGACGGAGGGCCACTGTGCTTCTCTCTCCCTTGGATCCAGACAGGAAGACAAGAGAATTTCACATAAATGTCTCAATGCACTGGGCTGGAGGCAGAAAAAAGTCAGATTTCCATCCTGAGAGGGTTTTAAGACCCCTTCAGAGACAAGCCCACCTCAGTCCTCGAAGTAAGGCATGGGGTTGGTCTGTGGAAAGTGGGAGTGGCTTAGGTGGGTAGAGCTCTGTTCCCGTTGGTTGATAGTCTTTCTGCCCACAGGTCTAGCCTTTTAAGAGCCTCAAGATCTGTCTCTGCCTCTGTCTCTCTCTCCTCCTCCTTCCTCTTCCCCCCTTTTTCTCTCTCTCTCTCCAGTGTGTGTGTGTGTGTGTGTGTGTGTGTGTGTGTGTGTGTGTGTGTGTGCGCGTGTGTGTACATACAGGCATGTGGAAGCCAGAAGCTCATGGTGACGGTCCTCTTCAATCACTCTCTACTTTTCGAGACAAATTCTCTCAGTAAACTGTAAATCTGACCACATCGTTAGCCTGGCTGGCTAGTGGGCTGCAGGAGACCTCTTGTCTCCATTTCCTCAGCACTGGGATTATAAGCACGTGTAATGACATCACCACATCTGGCTCTTACATGAGTGATGAAGATTTGAACTTGGTCCTCACACTTGCTCAGCAGAATCTTTACCCACTAAGCTATCATCCCATTTCTCTGAAATGTCTCGTTTCTGTGAAGACTTGGGTGGAGGATGTGGATTTGAGCTGCAGATCTTCATGGACTTGCTTGTTTTTGTATGTGGTCTTTGTAGCCTTTCCTGGAGTTTCCTCAAGAGTAAAATGAGCATGGCTTGGATCAGTCTTTCCTAAGCAGGTTCTGAAGAATTCTAGCTGTAAAAGACCCAGCAGATGCTGCACATACCTTAAACCATCCTGGAGGATACCTCTCAGGGACAGTGGGTCTCAACTGGGCTGATTTCCTCTGCCACCTCTACCCTGACACTGGAGACCTGGCAATGCCTGGAGACAGGTTTTGGTCCTCACAGGAGAAAGAGTGCCATTGTTATCAAGAAGGTGGAGCTGCCAGCATCCTCCAGTGCCCACCACAGTCTCCCATGCTGCCAGCATCCTCCAGTGCCCACCACAGTCTCCCATGCTGCCAGCATCCTCCAGTGCCCACCACAGTCTCCCATGCTGCCAGCATCCTCCAGTGTCCACCACAGTCTCCTCCATGCTGCCAGCATCCTACAGTGCCCACCATACCCACCCCAGTCATTAGCACTAAGGCTGAGGAACCGGCCCATATCCTAGGGTAGAGTAGAATAGTGAATGCTGTGAGCTGCCATGCCTGAGCCAAAGAGGGGACTTCATAGACAGGAAAGAGCTGGAAAAGGCAGAACCATGTAACAGTGGGTCAGTTGTTTTGAAGCTACTTTCTTGACAGGGTGACAGCAGGGGTGACTTTTAGCAGTGAAGAATATCCTATCAATGGGTTGCTAGCATCTCTTTCCTGCTTCCTCAGAAGGTCCAGTAGTCATCTTGGCTTTAGTGCAGTGTGGAGATCTTAGCATGAGTGACTCCATTTTGGTTTGGTCTGGGAGTTCAGTGCAGGCACTGAGAAGAAACCAATGGCTTCTCACATATTTCCTTGAACAGAAATGAGGTTGAACACTTTCTTCCAGTCCTTGTGACCACTTTTGCCTGTCTCTTGTGGGTTGTCCTTTGTATAGCCTCTACCCATAACCCCCTGCTTGTTCACCTAGAAGTGTTCATTGTATATTAAGGATAGTGACTGTGATAGGTTTCCTGCCCCACCTATCATGTGACAACATATCTGACATAAAGAAACCACAGGAAGAGTTATTATTTGTTTGTTTGTTTATTTATTTATGGATCACAGGTTCAAGGTTTCAGAGCTTCCAGTCTGTGGCTGGTCCTTGGCTTCATTGACTTAGGTCCTGTGATAAAGCAGAACATCATGATGGAAGAAGTACATGGTATAAGCTACTCACCTTATGGCAGACAGAAAGCAGACAGACAGACGGCAGACATATAAGTGTGTGTGTGTGTGTGTGTGTGTGTGTGTATACACATGAGAGAGAGAGAGAATTGTAGCCGTCCTAAAAGTAATAAAGGCATCCTAGAAACACCTATAGCCCTCCCTCTAGCTATTGAACTCTTGAGACACTGTCCTTCAAGGAATTAGAATTTCCCCAGAAATCTTGTACTGGGGAAAGAAAAATTGACTACCAGGCTGAGGAGAAACACAAGCAATGATGTGTCGGTAGCCCTGACCAAAGCTACTTACTTATGTACCTCTTGTCCTCTGTTTAAACCTAAACCATACATCAGAATTCAAAAAATAGACTTGAGGGTCTCTGGACCTCCTTATCTGTTCTTTTTCCTAGTGTGGTCACAGTGACTCCGTCTCTCTTCTGCTTTTCACTATTATTCCTTTATAAATGAGGATAGGTGGACCAGCCCAGCTTGTGATGCTATCACAGCTCAGACCCGACTTTAAAACCTTTGGTAACAAGCTTACTGAGACGTTTACTTTTTGTAGATTCTAGACCCAATCAGAGTCCCAGAAACCTGACAAATCACGTTCTGTGATGAAGCAAGAACCCAAACCACAGTGTTATTTTCAAACTTGAAATCAAAGCCAGAGGCAGCAGTATCTAGGTGAATATGTAATGATTCCTCTTGGTTTTAGATTTGGAATGTCTTTGCCAAGAGCATAGGCCCACTCACAAACATCATTCTTTTGTTGGTGTAAGCCTTTTGCGAAACAACAGGCCTTGGGGACATCACTGGCTCTATTTGTTCCTCTTCCTAAGGAAGCCACATTGAATAAATGCTCTTCCCCTGATTTTTACTATTCATGTTTCTTTAATGGCTTCTCAAGGAGGAATGGCTAAGTCTCGATTGTTGGGGCTGCCAGGACCCAGGCTCTGACTCTTAACAGCCCTGGTGACAGGACCAAGGACCAGCTATAACCTTCAAAGCCTTGGTCGGTGACCAACCTCCTCTGACTAGGCTCCCAAGCAGCACCATTTGCTGGCTGAGTGATGAACACACAATTCTGTGGGAGCATTCTGAATTCAAGCCACTTTCTACCCTTTGTGTGGCCAGGGCCTCCACCTGCTTCTTTCAGGGCTTGCCTTCCCGGCCTTCTGGCTATTGGCTTTGGCATTGGGTTTTGAGACCTCTATCTTCCAGGTAGCGACAGTTTTCTAGGAAGCAAGCATTGGCTGAGCCTTTGGTTTTAAGGCCCTGTCTCCTATGATCTCTACCCTAACACTGTCAAACTGAAGCTCAGCTGAGATCTGCCAGTTTAGTGGGGAAGGAGTTCACAGGGTCAGGCAGATCCTGTTCCTCATTTCACAAACCACGGTGCTAATTGCCCAATTTAGAGTGATTTGGTGGTGTCTCTTGGCAGCAGGCTGCAAACTGTCTCACTTGTACAACTGGCAGCTGAAGATGTTTTCATCTGCTGAGTAGTATGCACAGGAAGTCTCGTGGTGGCCTCTTGGGTCTGAAAAACTGGTCCGGGAGTCTGCAGACCAGGTTCCAGCTCTGACTGGGCTCTGTGTGGCTTTGAGTTGTCATTTTGCTTCTGAGCTTTCTGTGTGTGACAGATGTGTTCCCCTGCTTGTCCTTTGGTGTCCAAGGGATGCACTGGGGAGATGTGTGACATAGTTGTGGTGATCTGGGCCATTTGAAGACTCCCCACTGACCTTGCCCAAGTTACAAGATTTTTATTTCTTCCTTCACTGTGTGCTGGGACGACACAATTTCCACTTCTTATCTATAAAATAGAATTATTTTCACAGTGCTGAGTGGAATATATCCACCATGTCCCCTGGGCTGTTTGGGCCCTTTGAATGGAACTGGGGGTCATACATTTCACAGGCATTTCTGCTGGCAGCAGATTCCAGGAAAAGACCCTTCAGGGTACCGATCAACAACACCCTCCCTACAGGAAATGGTTGACATGCTTGTGGCTAAGCAAGTCCACGTCACAGGTTAGCATGGGATGCAGTGCCAGCTGCTGTTTTCTGCACATGCTCTGGGCAAGAGGCCCTGTGTGACACATTAGCACCACACTGCACAGATATGCCTGTGATACATTAGCACACACTGCCCTTTCTGGAGTAGACATACAGCTGTGTACACATACACCACATGTCCTCACCTTCACAAGAGCATATCTATTCATGCTAAAACATACCCACACCCAAAGACACCAAAGACTCCTATACCTACAACATTCACACAAAGACACATACGTGTAGAGAAATACACATTTATACTTTTAAAAGTTTTTCTTTCATATATGTGAGCATTTATTTGCATGTATTTATGTGATCCATGTGGATTAAGTGCCCATGGAAACCAGATGAGGATTGAGATGACATGAGAACCAGAGTTACAGATGGCTGGGAGCCGCTATATAGGTTCTGGGAACACAATTACTGTCAGCATATGTATGTGTTATGTGTGTGTGCGCACATGTGTGTAGGCTGAAGGACATTCATTCTTGGATATCATCCTCATAAACATTCATTTCCTTTGAGATAGACTCTCTAGAGAATTATGCCCACATCTCCCCACACACACAATAGATTATGGATGTTTGTTTTTGTTTAGAGTGTTGATTGCAAGTTGTTATAGATAATGGTCAGGGAAAAAGCTAAACAAAGGAGATTAGATTTGGGGTTTGGAGTTCTTGTTTTGAACAGAGAAAAAGAGAAAATACTGTAGGACTATGATCTTGTACACTGTATAGATTTGTTACTCATATTGGTTTAATAAAACCCTCACTGGTCAGTAGCCAGAAAGGAAGTATTGGTGGGGCAACCAGCCTAGGAGAATTCCGGGAAGAAGAAAAGCAGAGACACAGTCACCAGCCAGACGCAGAGGAAGCAAGCTGAAAATGCTGGACTGAGCAAAGGTACCAAGCCATGTGGCTAAACATAGATAAGAATTAAGGGCTAATTTAAGTGTAAGAGCTAGATAGTAATATGTTTGAACTACTGGCCCAGCAGTTACTATATTAAGCTTCTGAGTCAATTTTGGGAAGTGACTGCTGGGTATTTGAGAGTTTCAGGACAGAAACTTCTGACTACATTTTCCCATGGAGGCCCAGAAGCCCTGTGAATGAGGACTACGGGAGTGTCTTAGCTCAGAAAGAATAACACATTTGGCCCACCATGCTGGGCCAGGCTCTGGGTGATGTTTAAAGGGGAGAGCAATCCCACTTCATGTGGAAGCTTGTATTCTTCAGACAGGGATGTCTCAAAGGATGCATGAGCCAGACTCTAAGAGATAGGAGAGCTGAGGGGACCATCTGAACCAGCAGGGCACTGAGCACTCCAGAAGCTGCATTGGAGTGGACAGGAAGGAGCTTTGAGACCCAGACAAAGACTGGATGGGATTCCCTCACCACAAGATGTGCCTGGCCATGTTTACAGGACTGGCTCTGAGGCTCCACACTGGCAGTTTCTTTGTTCCCACCCTCCTCCTCCTCCTCCTCCTCCTCCTCCTCAGTGGCTTCATATGAGCCTTTCT
>PVIH01015074.1:0-20956 GCA_004025045.1 Sigmodon hispidus
ATGTGGTGGGAGGGGGAAGAGACCTTCAATAAGGATATACAGGGATGGAAAAAAAAAATTCAGAGGGAAAGCTGAACACAAAGAAAATATATGTGTAGCAATCTTATTTGCATTTCCACCCTTGATAAGCCATGCTTATGATTATTATCCTCTGTATAGTTATTGTTAACTCTTCCGCATTTTTAAATTCTTTTTACTGGTTTTTTTTTGATAAATACAAAATAAAGAAGAAGAAAAAAAAAGAGTGCTGATGTAAATTAATATAAATAAAATACCTTTGACACAGTGACATTCAGTTGTGTCCCTGGTGAAGAAAAGACACTGGAGCATGGCAGATCCACAGGTATTTCCAAGTTAGTGTCTAACTGCTGTGAGATATCAGCATGAGCCCATATCTTCCCGAGATTTGCATTGTTGTTTTGTTGTTTCCTTTGCTTTGCTAGAGATCAAATCCAGAGCCTCACACAATATAAACAAATCTCTATCACAAGTAACAGCTCTACTCCAACATTCTCTTCCTCTTCACAGCCTAAGTTTAATTTAATTTGATCTGATAAACCACTGTAATTTTACCATTTGAGGAGGCTGTACAAATGTACCCTATCACAGAAAGTTTGCTATATTAAATATATCATTGATCTAGAAAAGGAAAAAGAGTACACACATGAACTGACTGCGTATTATTGCTTAATATTTTATCAGAAAATGAGCACATTTCTATTGAAATACATTTCATTGACTGCTATAAAGTCTGATTGAATTTATCACAGTTTAACAAGTTATTACTTCTAACCAAGCAATACTGACTCTGAATTCCATCCCAGCAAATATATCACAAATAGAATGAGCTCTCTACTCAGGACTTGGAAAGTATATTAGAGTTCTTATTAGCAAAATTACCATAATCTCTCAATTGTTTTCCCTTGAAATCCGAAGGTTAAATTTAAGATCCCAACATAATAATATTTGGAGATGTGGCCATGGGAGTTTCAAGGTGGGATTAGTGTTCTCTTAAGAAGAGACACGAGAGAATTTCTTCCCCTGCCTACATGTGACTACATCACAGAGGATGACACATAAATCAGATCTTTACCAGGGAATCAAATTAGCTGGCGTCTGTATCTCCTTAGCTGGAGTCTCCTTAGCTTTTCCACATTTGGTGTCTTCATTAATGTGAGTAATAAATTCCCGGAGTTTGAGCCAAAGTCTATGGCATTTTGTAATGGCAGATTATGCTGAATGCCAATCAATGATGAACAAATTACCTTTTGCCTCAGACTGAACCAGAAATCTATTCTGGAAATAGATTTGGGTTCTTAAGCTCTCTCGTAAATATTAATTTCCTGAGTAGTGTGACTACTATTTCCTTTTTCTGGCCCAGCAATGGCTGCACATATTCTTTTAGTGCCAATGCCACCATCTAGCTCTCACTTTGCAGTGACTGTGGATCTCAACCTCCCATTCTCATTACTAATTCCATTCATATTCTGCCATGCTTTTCCAACAGAAGGACAAAGCCTTCAACCAAACTCTATGAGAAGTAGAGCATTTACATGAAGTTCTTCCTTATCTCTTAGGGATTTAGATTGTTCCATACTTTGAATGTCTAATTTCTTTGGATGTTAAATAATCTGCATCTAGTATTTGCAAACAGGAATTCACAATGCTTTGCAAGTAACCTCCTGTTCTTCACTCACCTTCACACACAAAAGTGGTAGAAAGTAAAGTTCAAGTAAGCTCAACAAACAAGTTGGAGATAGTGCTGGGTCAGTGAGTTGAATCTTGTGACAATTGTGCTCCCTTCCCCTTTCCAGTTTACAGTCCCAGGGGAGAATTCTGAAGCTGGAACAGTAGGCACAAATGCAAAGGACCAATCTGCTGATTCCCTCCATCCCACTCACCTCAGGGACCTGAAGTCTCCATTTCCCGTGAACTCCATGATGCTTTGAGTTGGCCTCCCAAGTGCGAGAATTAGATTTTCTTTCTTGTTATTAGTAGAAAAATACTATTATATTGAAAATATTTATCTGAAATTTTTTTGTAAACTATCCTTGATGAAATTTCTTTATTGCCTAATAGCTTTCAATAAGCAGCATTCTTAAAATCATATTATAGTTTTATTCTATAGAATGTTATCTCTAAATATATTTTCCAAGTGTTTGATCTTCATGCTTCACATCTTAAAGACCTGATGAGACTGTAAGTGGGAGAGCATCACTAGAACACCAGCTCCCTTTCTGTGAATGCTGGGCTCTGTCCAATGCCTTGATGAGGACAGTAGCAGCTGCTCATTGTGTTCATACGTATTTCCTTGAGATAATTCCTAGGGATGGAACTAGTGTGCCAAAGGATTTGGATTCTTTTTAAAGCCATTACCTACATTTTTATTCTCCCCACACTTCAAAAGACTCAATCCATTTTCCAGCTGGCAACACATGACCTTCCTGGCTTTGTATAACAGGTAACTGTACAAATTTTATTGCAACTTTGCCAATGAGACTTGCTCACTCTTTGTGGAAAGAAGGTTATCTCAGTAATTATAAAATAATGTTATATGCTATAAATTAAAGCAAAAGCATTAATCAGGACCTAAAAGATATTTTATGTTTATTTACTAAATGCATATTCCCTCATATGAATTAACCATTTTATCCATTTGTCTATAAAGTCTCAATGTTTCAGAGGCGAAAGGGAATAAATATTGTTTCCTCCAAAATTTAAAAGCAGAATCACCATAGCAATCCTTCAACAAGTTACATACTCAAAAGCAGAGTATTCCCTGGCATGGGGCTCAACACCTCCAAGTCTAGCACTCAGGAGGCTGAGGCAGAGGATTTCTGTGAATTTTACAAAAGAATCTGTCTCTAAAATCAAAAACAAGCAACCTTCCCCCCAGAGTCTTAAAGAGATATATTGGATACCCTCTTTCATAGCAAATTTTTTTTCTTACAAATAGATAAAATGTACATGGAATTCAAGAAGCAGATGAAGGGATAAATAAATGGAGTATATTCATAAAGTGGAATATTAGTTGGTCATCAAAAGAAGGAAATCCTGTTACAAGGGATAGGACACATAGAAGGACTTCGAGAACACTGTGCTAAATGAAACAAGTCAGTCCCCAGAAGAAAACCGCCATATGATTCCATTTATACAAGACTTTAGAAAAGTCAAAATAATGGGGACAGAAGGGTTGGGAGAAAAGAATGGAGAGTTAATATGTAATGAGTAGGATTTCCATTTGAGACATATTAGGAAGAATGTTTGAAGAACATGATGAATGTATTTGATGTCATTGGATATACACTTAAATATGATTAAGATGGTAAATTTTGTGTATGTTTTACCACAATAAAATTATCTAAATTTTTAAGGTTGCTTAGCAAAAGATACTGTTTTAAGAATTTCTTTTCTATTTTTTGTTTTGTTTTGTGATTATTTTTTGTTTTGTTGGTTTTCTGGGGTGTTTTGTTTCTTTGTGACTGTTTCACCAGCTGGCCTCACACAGCCATCCTTCTGCCTCAGACTTCTTTTCTGAGGCCAGGATTACATGTGTGAGCAGCCAAACCTGGCTTTAATATAAGCATCTCTCTACACCATTACAATCTTTTCTTTTTAGATAAAAATACATTTGTCATACTAAGAGCTTATATACTATTGAATCTACTTCGAGATACAACCATGGTTTCATAGATCTAAGTTTATATGGTTTCAGCAGTATTACCTGTTGCTCTTCTTTTTAATTTTTAATTCTTCAGGAGTTCTTCATGGTTATCCCTATACTAGATTTCAGGATTCGCCTAAGAAACACAGAAGGATTTTGACTAAAATTGCCTGTGTATACCAATGTGAAAAGTTTAACAAATTAAAATACTGATTGTGGGGCTGGAGAGAATCTGCTCAAGAGCACTGATTGTTCTTCCACAGGACCTGGTTTCAACCTCAATATCCACATGGCACCTCACAACTATCTGTCACTGCAGTTCTGGGGAGCCAAGACCTTCTTCAGGTCTCTGCAGATACCAGTGCACAGGCACACATGCAGGCAAACATTCATATTTATAAAATTGGATAATCTATAAAATAAAACACTGAAAATTGTTAGAAATTTTTCTGCTTTCTACAACTTTTCCATTTTTTAAAAAAGGTGACCAGCCCTTATATCTATGTCCATTTTTTATAACAGCCTATAATCACAATGCCTGGCTTTTACTTTAATAAGAGCACACTAAAGACCCCTCACCAATTTTAGCTGCATATGTACATGAAAGGAGATGAGGTTTTCCTCATGTTGTGGGATTTACAAAGGCAGCAGAAGAAAATTAGTTACAATGCCATAACTAGGGACTTTTCCCTTATGCTGTAGTTTTCAGATACATAATATTCTTCTCGTCTTTTCTGCATCTCCTGCTTCAACTGATTCTGCAGCTTCTGAGCAATTTTGAACCTCCTTATTCACAGAAGTTTTCAGTAGCCAGTGTCTAGACCCATTGAGGATGGCCTAGAGCAGGCCTATCTCTCCTGTTCATGTAGTACAGCAAACCCACCCTCCACAACAAAGTAGATTTCCACCACACTAGTGTCAAATGGCTATGCTAGTCAAATGGGCAGGAAATTTAAAAATAAAAAATTTTAATTCTTAAGCAAATTTTAGAGATTAGTAATTGAATTTTAAGACTCAATGTAAGGCTGTATGTGAAAACATGGCAAAATAATTAGTGTGTAAAAATTTAATGTTTGAAATCAGAGCCACAGTGCTTTTCCCCAGAGGCACAATGTCTATGAAAAGTACCTTAATCTAGACTCTGAGGTATTGAGCTCACTATGGCCTCAGCTAAAGACAATTTCATATTACAGATACTCAAACAGAAACTGACATACATTTCTTATATTCTATATACTCATATTCACGCCCACAAGACTGAATGACTTTAACATTGCTATGATTTGCATTAATTCTAGCAAGTGTGAGATAGGTAGAAATATATTTATTACTGAACTTCCTTTTCCTTTTGAAGACTAACCAATCTGAAGGTAGAAATTATATCTGCTATTGCATCACACAGCAGTTGTGAAATAAACATGGCAATTTACTGACTTAAAAATTGAGGAAATTTTACCTTGTGATTTCTCATAAAAAATGCTGAAGATGGATATGAAAGTGGACTTCTCTGGTTTTTCTGTTTGATTATGCTCTGGTTTCCTCTTCAGAATTATACTCAAAAACCAATGTAAATTCAGCCTTCAAGTCATGTGTCTTTATGAAAGAGATGTTTCCATTAACACAGAGAATAACTGGTACTAACAGGATAGAGTATGATTGCCAAGCAACTGCTGTGTTAGTATTGGTGTCTGACAATCTGAGGAGTCAAATGTTTACATTTCACTAAGAGATACTAAAAATAAAAATACCATCATGCAAATTGCGTGGAAATAACTGCTTTTAACTCAAAGAAAATGTACTATTGATTTTTCTGCCTTAATTTAGATAGATAGCTGAATAGCTGGAGAACAGTCTAGTCTCTAAAACAAAAGCAAATGAATCCCTAATGTTTCATTCCTACAAGTTAGTCAACACTTTTGATGCTTACACTTGCAAGCACATTATTAAGGAATAAAAGTCAAATGAGGCATGGTGACATACACCTATAAACTCAGCACTTGGGAGGTGGGGCCAGGAGGAAAAGAGTTCAAAGTCATCCTGTCCAAGTTCTTGTATGTAAGGCCAAGAAAGATATGAGGGTAGAGGAAAAAGAAAAGAAGAGGGGGTTAAAATTGTATAGATGTAAACAGAGCTTTAGAAAATAAGAGTGGAGAAAAGGCTCAGCATTTAAGAGCTGTGTACTGCTCTTCTAGAGGACCTGAGCTCAATTCTCAGGATATGTATCACATGGTTCATAACTACCAATAACTCTAACTCTGGGGAATACAGTATCCTCTTCTGCCTCCACAGACACTGACACATACATGGCTCGCACTCAAACAGACACACATGCATATGTAAAAATAAATAAAGTAAATCGTTTTTAAATAAAAAAAAGACTTAAAAGAACAAGAACAGAACTTGAATTTTAACACTCAGACCTTGTAACAGAAATTGTTTGTTCCAGAGAGTTAATATGAGAGGTCTGAGGTCATATTTGATAGTATGATAAAACTCAGATTCTTTAACTCTTTCTACTATATCACTTCTTTTTGAAGGGTATTCTGTAAGAAGAAAAGTGTGTGTCAGGAAAGATGCCTTCTATATAATTCTGTAATTGACTATTTAGAATTGGCTTAAAATCATATCCAGTTAACATTAGAGGTCTTCAATTATCTACCATTATGTTTGATCATTTGAGGCCAGATAATTGAATATAAACATGTTATTACATAAATCAAACAATGTCTCATTAAGAAAGCCCCAGTGCAAGGCAGATGAACAAATACCACATCTCTCTTTAAGGCTTACAATCTTGGGGTTTGTTTTGTTTGTTTTGTTTTTGAATTGTGGGAGAGGCACATCAGTGTGTGCAAGCACACACATGTGCACACCTGTGGAACCCATAGCAGGATGCTGGTCACCCTCTTCCACTGCTCTGACTTACTGCCTTGGACAGGATCTCCACATCAACCTCTGTTCTAGCTAGACAGACTGGCCAAAGAACCTTCAGAGTCCCTCCCTCTGTCTTGTACCCTTCATAATTTTGTGATAACTTTGTGAGTTTTTATGTGAGTACTAAATTTTAACTCAAGTCCTTAGATTTTCAGAGCAAGATCTTTCACTAAACAGTTCATCTGCTGAACTCTTAAGGCTTAGTGTTCAATTTTTTTAAATTTATATTAAGTCAATATAAAAAGAACATGACTTGTATTCAAAGCCGATGCTTTCAACTTTGTGGAAAGGAGGAAGACCACCCATTTACAGATGAGACAATCATTTGAGTGGAGAGTGAGGGAACAGTGCTGGAGAACAAACACAAAATCATGCACAAGCTACACAGGTGCCCCACTAGTGAACTAATAACCCCAGCCCTGGATAATCTTGGAGAAAAATATGACTCTACCAAAGACAAACAAACAAACAAAAACTCTGTTGGAACTAATAATCAAATTCAGTAGGGTAAAAAAACAATAAAGTAACACATAATATAAACAAAATTAACATATGAGGTGCATTTACAAAAGTAACATACAATATTACAAAAATTATTTGTCTATAGACTGAACTAGCTCCCAAGAAATCAAGAAGGCAATATCATTTACAATAAATACAAATATGTAATATCTAAAAGTAAACTTAAAGAAGCAAAAGATTTTACAGGGAAAACTATAAGACACTGGGAAAAGAAACTGAAAAGGACACACACATGCACAATGTAAAGATTCCATCAGCAGGAACTACAAGATTTCACATTGTTAATATATCCAAACCACCAAAATAACATACAATTTAATGCAGTCTCTCTCAAAATAATTGGTATTCTTCACACAAGTAGAAAAACAATTACAAAGTTCAAATGGAACTACAAAATTCCCCAAATAGTAAAAGTCCACGAAAGCACAAAGAAGGCGCACAACAGCCAGGTTCAAAGTGTACCCGTGAGCAATAATAACCAAAACAGCACAGCGCTGCTATTAAAAAGAACACTGAGCACTGAAACACAACGGTTAGGAAACAGACACATGCATTGGGAACAAAGTGACTTTTAACAAAGACAAGATACACACTGGAACAAGAAAATATTTTTAATAACTGGTGCTGAGAAAACTGGACATTTAAAAAAGGAAGAATAGGGGCTGGAGAGATGGCTCAGCAGTTAAGAGCACCTGGGTTCTATTCCCAGCACCCACATGGCAGCTAACAACTGTCTGTAGTTCCAGTTCCAGGCAAACACCAAGGCAAATAAATAAATAAATAGTTTTTTTTTTTTTTAAAAAAAAAAGGAAGAATAAAAGTTGATCCCTATCTATTACTGCTACAAAATCTAAAAGATTTTTAAAAATCTAAGCAGATGAAAGACTCAAACAGAAGACTTGAAACTGTGAGCCTACCAGGAAGAATCAGGGAAACACTTAGGAACACTAGTTTGAGAAGACTTTTTGGACCTCAAATGTGAAAAGCAGACAAAGTGTGATAGTCAATCCTGTCAACCTGATTGCATTGAGATGTTGTGTGGTTTTTTAAACCTTCTTTGTGGGGTGTTTGTGATTGCATTTCCAGTGATGATTAAGTTATGAGGGCTCCAACATAAATAATGGACAATATGGTGGCGCTGCTATCTGTGATCTAGCTCCTGCCTATAATCCCAGATCTTGAGAGACTGAGAGACTGAGGATGATTGACACGAGAACAAGGTCAGCCTGGTCTATATAGTGAGTTTAGTGCCATTCTTAACTGGGCTACAGAATGGGATCCTGCCTCAGTGCAAAAACATTCCTGGACTCATAAATGCTCTAGTTCAATTCTTAGGCTACCCCAGCTTCTCATCTAATCAAGAGCCTTCAATTCAGTCTCCAGCTTCCATTCCTTTCATTTCAGTGGAAAATGGAAGATACAAAATTGCAGAGACTATGGAGCATCCTATTAATAGATGTTTAAAAGACTAGAAGAAAATGGCTTTTGTTTGGGGATTACAATGTTTGTATAACTTTTTTTACTTTTGAGTTTCTCTACAATAAATATTTTATGCACACTAGAAAATTATTAATTCCAAATAAGATCTCAATAAATGATAAGAATAGTCATTTTCCTAAGAAATACCTACTACAGAGGCTGCAGAGGAATTCCTCTAAAATCCTTTCTCCCTGTGAATGGGAAGGAAGCATCAGAATGCAAATCACATCAACCAATCTGTCTAGTTCCTATAAATAGAGCACAGGTGTTGATACAACAGGTTCTGGGGGCAAATGACCTTTCTAGGTAAATTACACATGTCCAAAATGAAGAGTGAGCCTGCCTGAACATTCAACTGTGGGCTGTTCAGGTTTCTACATAGTAAAAAAAAATTAGTGAGCTTTCTGTTTTCAAATCTTTCATATCATATCTATCTATGACTTCTTCTGTATTCTGGGAGGCAGATTGGTATTGCAAGGCTTGGATACCAATGCTTTTACTTGAGGATACTGCATAAATCAAGAATCCCACTGGCAATACACTATGTTCATGGAGTCTGCAGCAGAAGAAAAGCTATCATATTGGTACAAAGCAAGCAAATGGAAATAAACACATGGATGCCTAGACTCTCCTAAGGACTACCAATCTTCAAGATTCATTTGGCTTTTGGTGCATATCCTTTTGTAACAACTTCAAACGATCCCAGCTACCCAGTTCCACATGCTAGAAATAAAAGTGCCATTCTTTGGATCTGTATATCCCTCACTCCCCACATCTAACCCAACAGGCCCTGTCAATTCTAAATACATCCTAAATTCATACTCTTCTCTCCCTGTCCTCCCAAATGCTCTAATTCAACTCCTAGGATACCCAGCTTCTCATTTAATCCAAAATCTCCAAGTTGGTCTCCAGCTTCCATTCCACTCCATTCCCTTGAGGACCCTTTCCATATAATAGCAACATTCAGCTCCATTGAGTTATACGCCTATGGTTGGTTCCAATACACTCAGAATACTCAGAAGATTCCATGACTTGTAGATGAGGCCTTTGAGTGGCACAGCTCTTAACCATCTTTCCTGCCTTGTTCTCTATTTAATAACACTGCTCTCTTTTCTGAAGGAGCCACAGTCAAGCTTTTTCCTGCTTCAGAACCTCAGCATGACCAAGTACCTGTCTGAAATGCTTATGTTTAACTGATAAAACCAAGAAGCTACAGATATGCAACACACAATCTTACCAAGTCTGACTCTTGATAGGTCAGAGAAAGCCTTTCTGATAACTTGAAGGCAAAAGTCAAGACTGAGAAAGGCAGAAATTAATTTCTACCCTTTCCACTATTGCACCTCTAACAGCTAAATATGTTTTAATGAACTGAAGTGCATTTTGTTTTACATATAATTTGTGTCCTTCCATAATTATTCCATATAATAATGAAAGCAAAACAGAGAAAATAAATCTCTTACATTGAAGTGGTTCTGTAAAATTGATGCTGCTTCCATATTTTTTCTTGGCATGCCTTTTCAGGTCAATGTCTAGTATAAACATATGGCACAAAGACTTGTAATCACAAAAATATTAAGTATACAACCTAGTGGTAAACTGGCTAACACACACCCAATTTCACTTTACACTGGTTTAATCCAAATTCTATAGTTATTGCCCACCTAGTTCTAAGATGGATAGAGGATAATTTGTCAGGTACAAAATTCATGTAACATTGTATGGAGATTGGATATGCATAATTGCATGATTTGAAATTTTTCTCTCAAACATAATTCTTTCTTAGGGATGCATGTTGTATCATAGACTCTTCCACAGAGATTCTGGGGAAGAGTTAGTTTTTAAATCAAGCGATTCACCTATATATCATGATAGAATTCAAATTATCACTTCTTAAAAATGAATTATTCCGGGGCTGGAGAGATGGCTCAGTGGTTAAGAGCACCGTCTGCTCTTCCAGAGGACCCGGGTTCGATTCCCAGCACCCACATGGCAGCTCACAACTGTCTGTAGTTCCAGTTCCAGGCAAAACACCAAGGCAAATAAATAAATAAATAAAGTTTTTTTAAAAAAAATGAATTATTCTAACAAAACATACAACTTAGAAAGCCAATTTCTTGGAGGCCAATAGACCCCTTTTTCTCTTCTTCCCCATATGGCCACAATGAACAAATCTCATTTCTCTGTTTCTCACTAGTACTTCCTTTATGATTCATCTACTGGGGATGGTGGTGATAAAGCCTAGATTGGAGTTACTTAAACTCAAGCTTTTACCATAAAAATACCTATTAAAATTTTGGCAAAAAAAGCTGGGGGAGGGGATATATGCTTTGCATCAGCAAGCTAATCTCAGGTGAAAAGGAAAGACTGAGTGATCCAACTCAGCAATTAAAGTCACTTTAATTCTACAGATTTTTTTCATGTATTTCTATGTTTTTCCAGAAAGAGGTGCTTTTGACCATGCTTCAGCAAAGCAGGAAAGTGCCTGAATATCTAAGTTCTCTTTAATAAGTGCACAGTGGGCCATTTTCATCCTTTTTCTTATAAATTCCAAAGCAGTTTTGAGTTGTTTCTTTAAACGATTTTAACATTTGCCATTAACTTTGTCAAGTTCCTTGTCTTTTTGTGGGCTCTTGAGCCAATCTGAAGGTGTGTTGAACTACTCTGTCATTTATCTGACATGTTTTATCGTGGCGGTTCCTTAGAGTCTAGTGGTTAGAGCAAATCTAGATTCACTTGAACTATTTAGGAATCAGCTAGTGTGACAGGCAAGCTTGGTGCCTATGAATTTGTGTTTGTTAAGTCGTACAGAACCGATGCAATGTATGCAGAGAAACAAGAGTGAAAGACCTCCACTGCAATTTGTACCATTACAGGACATAAGAGGGAAATTGAACTCTGTACTACTTTGATACTCTTGGGATAATTCTACTTAACTAAATTTTTGTAATTTTATAAAAATTTATCTAAAAATGTACTCTGAATTAATGTAATAATTTTTGTATGTCATTTGGGATCATGAACAGCATCAGGCAAAACTTAATCCGCCTTTACAATTCCTGAAAATAACTTGGTGGCAAGCGTATGGCCACAGCTTTCTTACATTTTAAAAACTCATTTAACTAAAATTACTATTCTTGGCATGCTTAACTTCACATGTGTGTATTAGTGTATTTTGAAAACAAATTTTGGACCACAATTACATATAAAGGCTATATAGTATTACCTCTCCATCTGTCTTAGCTTCCTCCTACCCACCTCCTACTGCCTGTTTTGAAGAAGACAGAGAGATTTAGTCAAGATTCTAATCTTAGGTACACCTAAATGAAATGAAAGCATTTAAGAGTTAACTGTAAAATTTGGGACTGGGGGAAAAAAGCAAAATTAGTCATTTTAACCCAAAGCTTCTGTTGCCACCTGCAGAAGCATCCCAGTGTTGTCAAGTTTGCCCATTCTCACGGCAAACTTGTGTTTACTGTGTTCCATTCTTTTATGAATAGAATCTGGATCCAGGCTCTTCTGCACTATATATGGGATTACTGACAAATGTGTCCTCATAAACTTCTAACACACAGGAAGGAAGTTAAGGCAGCTTTCTTCCTGCATATTTACTGAGCATGAGATTAGTTATAGTGAAATTTTTAATTAGCATATGCAATTCTACACAGAGAAAACACAAAAATAGTTGACCATGTTTTGACTTTTAAAAAAAAGTTTTCAAATTACCTTTTATTTTAAGAAACAATTAAACCTAAACTTTGTAAGAAGGTTCAAAATGAACATTTATTTAGTGGATTTTCAAAGTTCAACATTTAACTTACTTGTGTAAAACTAGAACATAATTCTGTATCTAAAGCAATAAGAATGTAAAAAAAAATCTTGTTCTAATCTATATAAGAGCCAGAGAGTATGGAGGACACCAAGGTAACAAGTCCCTGTAAATGAACATGATCAAAGCTCATGTGAACCACAGAGCCTGAGGCAGCAAGTGCAAGAGGCTTTCCTGGTCTGCACACATGTAATGGCTTCCCTTAGTGTTGTATGGAATTTCTGAGTGTCTGATGAGTGGCTCTCTGATTCTTGTGCCACTCTTGGACCCTTTTCCTTCTGTTCGTTTTGTCCAATTACAATGTTAGTTTGGGTTTTATTTCATTATGTTTTATCTTACTGTTTTCCCTTAGAACACTGTTTTCTAATGAGAGACAGAAAGGGTGTGGATCCAGAAGGCAGGGGACATGGTGAGGAACTGGAATAGTAAGTAGAGAGAGAGGAACCACAGTCAGCATATATTATATGAGGAAAAAAAAACCTATTTTCAATAAAAGATATTCCTTAAAAATACTGCTCCACTCTAGCAACTGCTCAGAAATATTGGCATATAAGTTATGCTTTTATGTTTTATTAAGATAATTGCTTGGTTTTCTACTAATTTTTTTGAAAGTTTTGACTACTTAAGAAACCGGGACTTAAAGTCACAGTTCATTTAAGTATATGTTTAGGGTAAAGTCTTCTTAGTGACCACCTTATAAGCAACTATTTTAAAGAGATTTTAATACACTTAGTGCCATATATACAGTGACTGAATTTTATCTTCATATTAAGTGAAAATCTACAGATTAAAGGAATATAAATTTAATTAGTGCAAATTGGCCACTAAGTGCTTTTATATAATAAGCATTACATCTAGAAAAACAAAACTTTCCATGGCAGATCTTCCCTCAGATGCAGCTACAACTTGAATCAAGTGATTATCTCATAGGGACAGGATTAATTGTCCTAACGCCTATTAAGTGATGACAGCATAAGTACTTAAGGACCACCATACAGAGCCAAAACGGAGATAGTGATATCCAGGACCTCACTTTGACCAGAATTGCTTAATTATGCATACCTCACCCTATCCTCAGTTTTTCCTCTATTTAAATGTTAAGCTCAATTCAGCACTAAGAAATGTAATTGGGATCAGTGCCAGACAGACATGATAACCACATATATACACATGCAAATTATAAGTAAACAAAAGTCTCTGCAACACACACACTACTCTCAGGTTCCAACTGTTTTCTCTTCTAAAGGTAATCATTTCTAACTCCTCTTTATTTGAATGTTTAAAAATTTCAACCATAGCTATTTCTTCAGTCTCTAACGATTATACCCACCAATATGCTGTCTGAAACCCTTTAAGCAAATAAGAAACCCAGTACAAAAGCAGCTAAGATACAAGGTCCTGTTACTGCACATATCCTGTAATGCTATTGTATTGCTCTGAAGAAACATGCAATGAGAAAACTATCAAGCAGGATGCAGAATATTCTTAACCTTTGCCAGAGAATATGAGGGAAGGCCAAAGAAAAACTCCAGGAATGGACTGCCAAGAGACAAGCTGTCCTTGCTTGGAGTTTGTACTTTTAAGTCTGAATCCAGTCAAAATTAACCATTTAGAATAACAAAGACATGATCGAACTTTGTACCTCAAACAACAACAACAAAATCAACTCCAAATGGGTTCTCTTTGGGAGAGCAGGGGGAGGTAGGCAGCAGACATTGCTCTAAAGGATGATCCCGTAAGGTGGCTGCACTTCAAATGCCTTAGGATTTTGTTCAGTCTCTTCCATGCAATTTAGATATAAGATGATGTAATACAAATACAAAAACTAACTCCTTTATAAATTATATTATATATGCTTGTGTGGTGCTTCCTGTGATGAAGGCCATTTATATTCACTGCCATTGGGTCCTTTTCATAACCGTTGGGTTGTTACCAGGACTGAAAAATGAGTCTCAGAGAGGTAGGAAGCTAGGCAAAGTTAGACACCAAGCAACAGGGCAAGGTTTTACTAAGTCCATGTACTTAGTAAGTCTTCTATAGCAACAGGATAGAATGAGTTCTTCATCTGGAGCACTTCTGAAGTGTCATCCTGCCTTTCTTCATGTCACTCCTCATTGTTCCACTTTGAAGTGCAAAGACCTTAAGTGTTTCTATTACCTATTTACCAATGAAGTCATCATGTCACTGAATTAAAGCCACTTAGTAGTGTGTGTGTGTGTGTGTGTGTGTGAGAGAGAGAGAGAGAGAGAGAGAGAGAGAGAGAGAGAGAGAGAGAGAGAGATCTAAGACATTAACAAAGCAAAGAAGAATGAAAAAGTCCCAATCCTGGAGAATGCGCTATACATACACATGGAATGATACTTGCAATTGTCAGTATCCAACTGCCTTCCTGATAAAAACTTCTCTGCACTGGAATTCAAAGGACAAGCACAGATAGATTCCTTAGGCAGAAAGGGAAGAATGGGCACTTTAGCTGAGGGAGGAAAAGCACTGGGCAGAGGTATGAGTCTGTAAGCACATGGCCTCCTGGATGAAATGCAATGCATTTTAAGGGAAAGTGTGGCTGGTGGAGCACTTGAGGGAGGAGAAGGAAAAGATAAGGCTCCTAAGCAGAGGAGATGAGTACTAGGAAGGTCTTCTATTCCAAGATAGAGAGATGAGGCATACCCTACAGGTAAGGTGGTGGGAACTCAGAGGAAGCAGTTAGCAGAGCTGCAGGGAAAGCAGTCCCTATGCCACTAGCAGCAAGGCTGGCTTTCAGCAGGGTATATAATGGCCCTGCGTAGTTTCCTTATCTCCAAAATAGATCGCACACCACATAGACTCTAATGATACAGAGGTCTGTAAGCTGTAGATGAGTATATCCTATCTTTCCTTCTGAAGCATCCTGTGCCAACCAACTACAATACACACATACTGACGTCTTCCCCCTGTGGACATTGCACCTCCCTCTATTTCTAACCAGTTGCAGAAATAGTAAAAAGAAGAAATCAAGTAAGAGTTGGAAAGCAATGGGTGGTTCCTGTAACTCTCTCTTACCAGAGATTGATACATGCCTGTGAATAACTTATTCATTTTGTGGACTTTATTAGCCAGCAACATACCAGGCCTTGACATAAGTGGTATAGCCACAAGAATTAGCCATGCAAAGAAAAGACCCTGCCCTTAAGACTATTTTGGTTTGAGTTAGAGACTCAAAGGTAAGAAAGATAATTAACACAGGTGAACAAACAAATGACTAATGTGTTTGGAGAGCGAGTAAACAGGATAAATTACAAATTACAGGTATCAGTGAGTAAGTTGTCAGGGTAAGCCTCACTGGAAGGGCACCATTTGCTTATAGGTTTGCAAACCTTCAGAAATGAAGGAAGAACATTACAGGTAGACAGATCGTGACTGTAAACAGCAGCATACCTAGTGCTCGACAGGCAGCAAGGAGCCCTATCTGGTAGAGCAGGCTGTCAAAAGGGATGTTAGCAGAAGGTAGAATGTAACAGTTAGTTGCTTTAACTCATGGCCTTTATCTGGCTAATGAATACTCTGTGGGCAGGCAAGGGTGAGGACAGTGACTACTCAGAACACCTCCATAGCTATGCTGGGAGATGGTACCTTGGACTGAGGCAGCAATGGTGGAGAGAGTGATGATATATTTTGTAGCCAACAGGGCCTATAACAGTGCATGTTGGGTGTATAAAGTAAAGGACTCATGGATTACTTCAATGTTTTTAACATAAATAACCAAAAGGATAGAATAATCATTTCCTGTAAAGGGACAGCTGGTGAACGGGAGGTTAAAGAGGTCCCAGGCATCAGGTTGGACCTATGTCTGACTTCAGACACTTATGGAATGTGGAAATATCAACTAGCCACTGGATGAGGAGGCCAGGAGTTCAGGGCAGGTTAAAAACAATTAGAAATGTCTATACATTTCAGTCTACAAATAAATTACTTTAGAGAAATAATTCTAGATGAGTGAACAACTATTTGTGATGCTTCTTTAAAACTTTGTTGAATTCTCTTTATCTTGTGTGAAATGTGACAATAAAACCTACCTTAGAAATTACATGAAGCAAGTGTGAAAGGCACATAGATGGTGCCTGACGTGTCACGCACTCATATGGACCTGATTTTGTCAGTTTTTAGCATGTTTTTGTTTCTTCTTTGAGACTTTCATGTGTGTGTATAATGTGTTGTTATCATGCCCTCCTATTTTCCCTCTCCAACTTCCCTGGCCCTAGCAACAACCCTCCCACCATGAAGCTTCATATACTCTAGCTAATTTTTAAAAAATATCCCACTATATCCAATTATTGCTGCCCTTGTGTGCGTGAGTGTAGGTCCATTTAGTGGAGCATGAACCACATCTATACCCACCTATCCTAAATAAATGACCATCTTTCCCCAGCTACTAACAACTGTCAATAGCTCCCCAATGAGAGATGGGGCTTTGTAAGCAGATGCGTGAGTTTATCAGTAAACAGGTGAGTCTGTGAGTTTATCAGTATGGGGCTACTGTGAGTTTATAAGTACAATGGCCATGGCATGTCCAGAAGACAGCATTTCACAGCACTCCTTCCTTTCTCCCAGCTGTTAAATTCTTCCTGCCCCTCTTAAGCAAATGAATGACATTAGGTTTGCCTTTTAGAAAGATAAGCTCCTCCTCCTGTTTCTTAGCACCCTCTCCTTTGCACTAAAGTACCATATAGATCATTTGAAAACACATATAAATCAAATGTGCAGCAAACTTCTTTCTTGTCTTTGTGATGCCAAAGAAAATGGTCCAGGAAAGAAGGAATGGAAGAGAAGTATTTAATTTCCCATTCAGGGCTGAGAAAGGGCAGTTCAAGTTGGAGACTAGATGAAGGGTGGCAGGAATGGTCTAAGGAAGAACAAGCTGGCACTCTAGAGTAAGACTCAGTCTTTCCATTGATTTGACAAGCCTCTGTACCCAAGGAATGCATAGAGAGTTAAAGAAAGGGGTATGGGTGCTTAAGGGGCACAAGACTGCCACCTTCATTCTCAGAAAGCAGGCACTAATACTCACTCAGCTAGAATTTCCACAACTGGAATGGAATTATGCTTGCTACCTCACAGGTGTGATGGTTTTATTTTGCACATTTGAAATTTAAAATGAGTATCAGGAAAAATAAACTCTAAAAGTTGGAGGTAATATTTGTGAATGTTCCAGGAGAGTCTTGTGAAGAGCAGTAGTTGTACACTGTAGACAACCTCTTTCTCTTCTTGGAACTTGAGGTCAGGCTCGCTTTAGAGTCCACTAATGCAGGACAAGCCTGAATTGGCTAACAGCAATTCAACACCAGGAAAAAACCCTGCCCTCCCCCTGACAATCCTTATAGACTTTAAAATATGAGGCCATTAATGAGGAGAAAATGAATAATCAAAAAAATACTTCCCAACCTGACAATTTATTGTCTCAAATATGACTCTTTCAAATAAAACAGATCACTAGAATACAATGGGAAAATTGAAAAGGAATTCACAGACATCCCATCAGTGCATGTCAATGCTTGTTTCATTTCTCATTTTTACCAATGCCAGTTTCAAACAACTCAAAATGATACCGCATAAATAATATTCCTTTATTCTTCCACTGGAAAATTGTGTTTAAAAATTAAAACCCAAACCCCAGACTAAGGACTAAAAGCTTCCTCCATTCACTGTCACCAACCCTGAGAAGGTAGGAAGCTAGCCATCACAAGGGGCTCCAGCTATGACAGCCAGGGTTCCACCAGGAATCAACAGAAGCTCATTCTTGAATGTCTATTTAATTCTTTATGAATACTATATCAAATTTTTTTCTTGGCAGAATTGTAAATAAAAAGCCAGAGCCTTGCAAAAACTTCCCAAGTGTTCTAACCCTTCCCCTCAGGGTATACCCTCAGCCTACTTGTATAAATAAATAAAAATATAAAGTTTTGTGTTGAAATTATTGCTCAAACATTATCTGTCCAACTTCTGAAAGTACTGGGATTTTCAAGAATAAAAAGTAATTATTTAAATAACAGCCTAATAAAAGAACACACAGGATAGAAATACTAAACAAACAATAAAACAGATATCTTAACAGCAGAAGCCATTTGGGAGAAACCTGGTGCTTGGGAAACTCCCAGGAATCCATAAGGATGACCCCAGCTAAGACTCCAAGCAATAGTGGAGAGTGTGACTGAACTGGTCTTCCCTTGTAATCAAATTGATGACCATCCTAAATTGTTATTATAGAACTTCAACCAGCAACTGATGGAAGCAGATGCAGAGAACTGCAGTCCAGTTGAAAGGAGGGAGGAGAGATTATGTGAGCAAAGGGGCCAAGATCATAAGAAAACCCACAGACACAGCTGACCAGAGGGACTGGGAGCTCACTGACTCTGAACCAACAGCTAGGGAACCTGCATGGGACTGAACTAGGCCCTCTGAATGTGGATGACAGTTGTGTGGCTTTGGGCAGTTTGTGTGGTCTCTGGCAATGGAACCAGGAGTTTTTTGAAGTGGCTTTTTGGAACACATTCCCTATAGAAAGATACCCTGCTTGGCCTTGATACAGAGAGGAGGGGCTTGTTCCTGCCTCAACTTCATATTCCAGACTTATTGACTCCCCATGGGAGGCCTTATCCTTTTAAAGCAGTAGATGGGGTGAGTGAGGTGGAGGGTGAGTGGGAGGAGGGGAGGGAAGAGAAACTGTGGTTTGTTTATAAAAAAAAAAAAAAATCTTTTAAATAAAAAAGTCAAAACCAAAAGAGAAATATTAAGCAATGTTATATATTTAGTAGAAAACTATTATGTAAAAAAAAAAATTTCAAAAGAGAAAAATACCCTTACTAAACCAATGATTCAAAAGTAAAACTGAGAAGAATACAGGTATTAAGAGTCCTTGTGGGAGGGGTTTATGGGCTTCTAATTTTAAAAAATGTGCCTTTGTGCTCCCTTCGGCAGTACATATACTAAAATTGGAACGATACAGAGAAGATGAGCATGGCCCCTGAGCAAGGATGACATGCAAATTCGTGAAGCGTTCCATATTTTTAAATGGAAAGCTCTCCCATGTTCCTGGATTGGTAGGATCAACATAGTAAAAATGGCAATTCTACCAAAGGCAATCTACAGATTCAATGCACTGCCCCTCAAAATCCCAACACAATATTTTTGGACCTTGAAAGAACAATACTCAATTTCATTTGGAATAACAGGAAAGCCAGGATTGCCAAAACAATTTTACTCAACAAAAGAACCTCAGGAGGTATCACCATCCCTGACTTCAACTTTACTATAGAGCTACAGTAATAAAAACAGCCTGGTACTGGCATAAAAACAGACTTGTGGATCAATGGAATAGAATTGAGTATCCAGGCATTAATCTAAAAACCTATGAACACCTGATCTTTGACAAAGAGGCCCAAAACATTCAATGGAAAAAAGATAGAATATTTAACAAAAGGTGTAGGCATAGCTGGATGGAAGTGTGTAGAAAAATGCAAATACGGGGCTGGAGAGATGGCTCAATGGTTTAAGAGCACCCTCTGCTCTTCCAGAGAACCAGGGTTCGATTCCCAGCACCCACATGGCAGCTCACAACTGTCTGTAGTTCCAGTTCCAGGCAAACAACAAGGCAAATAATTAAATAAATAAATAAAAAGTTTTGGGGCTGGAGAGATGGCTCAGCGGTTAAGAGCACCGTCTGCTCTTCCAGAGGACCCGGGTTCGATTCCCAGCACCCACATGGCAGCTAACAACTGTCTGTAGTTCCAGGCAAACACCAAGGCAAATAAATAAAGTTTAAAAAAAAAATTTAAAAAAAAAAAGAAAAATGCAAATAGATCCAAGCCTGTCACCCTGTACAAAACTCAAATCCAAGTGGATCAAAGACCTCAACATAAACCCAGCCACTTTGAACTTGATAGAAAAGAAAGTGGGAAATACACTTCTACGAATTGGTACAGGCGACCACTTCCTAAATATAACACCAGTGGCACAGACACTAAGACCAACAATCAATAAATGGGATCTCCTTAAGCTAGGAAGCTTCTGTAAAGCCAAGGACACTGTCAATAAGACAAAACGCCAGCCTACAGAATGGGAAAAGATTTTCATCAACCCTACAAGTGATAGAGGACTGATCTCTAAGATATATAAAGAGCTCAAGAATCTAGAGCCCAAAACCTTGAATAACCCAATCAAAAAATGGGGTTCAGATCTAAAAAGGGAATTCTCAGCAGAGGAATTACGAATGGCTGAAAGGCACCTGAAAAAGTGCTCATCATGTTTAGCAATCAGAGAAATGCAAATCAAAACAACTTTGAGATACCACCTAGCACCTGTTAGACTGGCTAAGATAAAAGGCACAGATGACAGCCTATGTTGGAGAGGATGGGGATCAAGGGGAACACTACTCCATTGTTGGTGGGAGTGTAATCTTGTTCAGCCACTTTGGAATGCAGTATGGGGGGGTTCTCAGAAAACTGAGAATCAATCTCCCCAAGGACCGAGCAATACCACTTCTGGGTGTATATCCG
>PVIH01015074.1:21056-37065 GCA_004025045.1 Sigmodon hispidus
AACTATGTTCATAGCAGCATTATTTGTAATAGCAAGAACCTGGAAACAACCTAGATGTCCCTCAACTGAAGAATGGATTAACAAACTGTGGTACATCTACACAATGGAATACTACTCAGCAGTAAGAAAAAATGATATCCTAAAATTTGCAGGCAAATGGATGGATTTGGAGAATATTCTCCTGAGCGAGGTATCACAAACTCAGAAAGATAAGCAGGGGATATACTCACTCATTAGTGATCTCTAAACAAACAAACAAGAAAAAAGCCCAAGCTGCAAACCACAACCACTGGACAGCTTGGGATCAGAAATACCCTGGACTGACCCTTCGGATCCCACTCCAACTATAGGAACACCTGACTCACTCTTGAGGGAGGAGGGACAAAACTGGATTTGCCAGGAGTGGAGACTGAACTAAGCATTATTGGGTCAGTGGGACCATGGGACTGTCTGCTGCCTGCCCAGGGAGGGGATGGGGAGTTGTGGAGAAGAAAAAAATGACCTGATGTGGCGGGAGGGGGAAGGGGCCTTGAATAAGGATATACAGGGATAGAAAAAAAAATTCAGAGGGAAAGCTGAACACAAAGTAATTTTATGTGTAGCAATCTTATTTGCATTATCACCCTTGATAAGTCATGCTTATGATTTTTATTTTCTTTATAGTTATTGTTAACTTATCAGCATTTTAAATTCATTTTACTGTTTTTCTTGATAAATACAAAATAAATAAATAAATAAAAATATGCCTTGTGTGGTAAGGTTCAAACCAAAAACCACAAACAACAGTTATAAAGCTATAACTATAGATATCAAACATGTCTACAGCTCATAAAAATGACAGAGACAAACTCTAAAAGTGTATTTTAAAAATATATACAAAAAGTAATTATCTTACTATAAAGTAAGCTATTATACATTTATAAAAGTTTTTAAATAAGATTAAATATAAATTAATGACCGAAAAGATCTCTAGGCAGGTAATCTGCATTGCTGTAGCCACTGGTTAGATGTTCATGCTCCTGTAAATGAACTCCTCACCCTTGGGAGCTTGGGTAAGCAACTGTGATGAAACTCACTAGATCATGCACACAAATGCATAAGATTAGACAGGTGACTGGCTGGAGAGAAGAAGGGGATTGGATTAGAGGAACTGAGAACAAGGACCAGCAAGGGGAACAGAGAGTGAATATATTCAAAATACATTACATACATTCATGGAAATGTCCCAATGAAAGCAAATACTATATAATGTATAATAATAAAAACTTTTAACATTGTCAAATGAATGTTCAACCTGATTTCTAATTTGAAAATGAAGTTGAAATGAGATACTGTTTTCATTCATGGGTTTAAGAAAGTCATAGTTTAGTTGGATGGTGCTTGCTGTGCACTGATGTCTTCACTGAGTGAGAAGGCATTGGGTCTTCCTAACGTCACACAGCTAAAAGATGGGAGGGTGACACTTGAAGCCTGTTAATATAGAGCACTGGTGAAAGTGAGGGACAGCAGACACTGTGTATATCACTGCTGATTGTTTTATTGAAGAATCTGTTTTTATGTATTCTACAGGGGCTCAAGAGACTCCATAAGTGCAACATGATTTTTCCTATAATATAAATAAAAGTCTCATTTTATTTGTTGTTACCAAATCTAGACACACCTATGTCTTATGCCCCTTCAAAAGACAAGTTGTATGTTGCCAAAGGAATAAAATGCATACAAAAACACTGTACCCTAGTTCAGTGCTGTGTTTCTATGTGTATCAGTTTCACAAACAGGGTGAAAAACTGGTTGAATGACACGAGGCCCCTTCCCTTCATCATAAGTATGCAGTTTTCTCACAGAAATTAGGCAGAAGACATGGCAGAGGGCCCACATCCACTTTCATTACAGCCACACGAACCACAGATTCAGGGAACTTGTTCAGAAAAAAAAAGGGAAGTTATAGAAATGATAGGATAAAAGGGTATATTATTAAATCTACTTTAATCCAAAAAATTAGTAATCTTACATATTTTACATTGGTATGAATTTTGATTTATTGATGCAAATTTAAAATTATTTTTTGTTATGCTGTATGTATGTTTCTACTTATTTTTGGGTATTATGTTTCTGCAGCTTATTTAAAAATTAAATATGCAATTAAAGACATAAATATTAATAAGTTATTTATAATAGCAAACTTAGTCCTGTTAGATTTTCAAAGTCATACAGAGACATCTTTCAGATAGATAGTCAATCTTTAAACACTTCAAAGGCCTACAGAATATGGCATTTAAAATGTTTTAAGAACTTAAACTTTTCTTGACAGTAAGACGTATCTGCTCCTGGCAGTACCAATTATTTCAAAGAGAATGATGAGTATTGAAGAAACTCCATATGAAGTTTGTTTTCTTTCTGGCAGAAGATATCCATGTAGGCAAAGAAACTGCCCTTGCCTCAATTGCTGACAGTTACTGTCTAAACTGCACCAGCAGGATACAAGAATGGTGACTGCCAAACTTTGCCAAGATAAGATAGGAAAGTCCTTAAAAATTCCCTGCTTTATAGAAAAGTCTGTCAGATATGCTAGGCCTGTAGGCCAAAAATAGGTGCCCCAACATTACAGAGAAACTTTGGGTGACTGCCCAGGCAGTGGGATTTCCTTGTCCTTAGGTTACATTTTACCTTTCTGGGGTCTTTGATGGAGTTGGAAGATTAGTTATAATTATAGTTTCCTTAGTTATAATAGAAAGTAAATTAGATACAAAACTTTTGACTCACCAAGATTGATAAGTATTTTAATTTTGCCAAATTCAAATGTCATTGTTTATAACTATTTTGTGTATATAATTTCTTGCCATGTTCAAGTTAAAACTGTTCTTTTAAATTAGACAAAATGGGGGAAATGCTATGGAATAATCCTCTTGTAAACTGTAAAGATTAGTCAATTGAATTGGTTTAATAAAATGGTGATTGGCCAATAGTCAGGCAGGAAATATAGGCAGGATGGCCAAACTGAGAATGCTGGGAAGGAGAAGAGCAGAATCAAGAGTCGTCAGCCAGATGGTATTAAAAAATGAGGCAACAAGCCATGAGCCTCGTGGCAAAGCATAGATATAAATGTGCATTAATTTAAGTATAGGAATTAGCTAGTAACAAGCCTGAGCTATCAGTCAATTACTTATAATTAATATAAGCCTCTGTGTGTTTATTTGGGACCAAGTAACCACTAGGTATTTGGGTATTTCTGGCAGGATAGAAACTTCTGCCCACAAAATCTACTTGCTACAAAAGTTGTAGTATTCTCAGTGCAAAATATGAATGAATTTGAAGAAGAAGGAGGAGAAGCAGTCAAGGTTTTGGAGGGGAAAAGGCACAGTAGAAATGTTGTGATTATATTATAATCTCAAAAAATTTGCTGTAGAGACTCAAGCTTACATTACAGAATGACTCATTTCTCCATCCTTAAATGCAAACTAACTCATGCTTTCCACAGATATCACCCAGACCTTCCAGTTTGTGGTTAGAGTCTTCAAATCATCAGACAGATATAACTCCTAGAACTGTTCCCCAGAGAAATTATTAATATCCCAGAGACTCTTCTATTAATAGTAACTAAAAATCAACCTAATGAAAGGGGATGGGAAAGTTTATGAAAGTAGAGGTTTCTAAAGCAAAAAGAAGGTAGAAGTTTGATGGTGTATGTGGCAAGATGTAGCTCCATGAAATAAATTCTACCTATAAAATTAGAGAATAGTCTTCAACATTAGATCAATTCAGAGTTAACTATACACAGTTATAGTTCTCTGAGAAGCAGTGCAAATAATTATGGCTCTTGTACAAAATTGTGGCTGGACAGAAACCAAATAGTACAGAACCCATCACATCTCCTACTCAGCATTATTCCTACCATCAAATCTCAAAAGCAAACAGAAGGCCACTTACTAAATGTGTAAAACATGTCAGAATTTCCTGTCCAGATAAACCAGCTCCACTGAGTCATGATCATGTTGTGTTAATCCATTTTCCCAGATCTGATTTTTTTTCCACCTCCCATAATACAATGTAAAATATTCTATGCCATTTAGGCTCATGTCCAGTCATCTGTACCAGACATGACCACCTCCACAGCAGCTCTTCTCGAGGAAGAGAGTCTGGAAATATCACTGTTCCAGGAGTAGAGGGTTTTAATCAAGCACAGGAAAGTCAAGTCTTAACACACAGGATGAGCTCCAAGCATAACAAACATTCCCAGGAAGACTATTAAACAGTGAGTAACTCGTTTACTTGTTAGTCTGGGGCCTCCATAAGTATAAAACTTCCCAGGAGAAGAAAAGCCAGTATCTCAGACTCAATGACAATATCCTCAGAACATTTTAGAATCAGTTATAGAGTAAGTATGAAGTTTACATTCATTTCAGGAATTCCCAATAGTCTAGCTTTTTATATTAATTACCAATAAATGTTTATTGATTTACATTAGACCCTGAATTAATATTTTTTAGGGAAATCTACTTTACAAAGAGAAAGAGAGAGACAGGACAGAAAAATGGAAAATACAGAAGTAAAAGAAAACCAAATAAGACTAACCCTAATTTTAGAGGTATCCAGTGTCAAAAGAGAGAGAGACAGATCAGAACTCAATTTTATTTACTTAAAAATGTTAAGTCAGGAAAATCTGAAAACATTCATGAAAAAATAAAAATGTCTTCATACTGGCCTGTGTCCCTAAAAGATAAACATTCCCATTATAAAAAAATAATGAAAACTAATTAAGTTACTATGACAAGAAAAGATCTCACAACTATGACATTGTCTCTGTTAAAATGTCGATGATTGTGTTTTACTTTAAGCAAATTAGATGTGCCAAAGAAAATTTTAATTTGCAGATGAGCTGCTTTTTAAAGTTTACAACCACCTACCAAAAACTAAAAATAGAAAATGTTGCTTTCATTCATTAGAAATCATTTACAAAGAAATCAATGCACAATATCAGGAAACAAAGGCAAGACATGCTTTGCATCCCTGCGTTATTGTTTTAGTCTGACACTGCACACAGATGGCATTTACAGACTTCAGCTTCCTCAAGAAGAGAAGCTGGAAACAGTCGATTTAACATTAAAAACAAATGGACTGCAGTCAGGTGGGTAGCTGATAATGCTCCAGTAGATGAGGACCTAAGTTCTCAGGGCCCCAGTAGTCTATTGATAGCTTTAAAAAAAGAAAGAAAGAAATCAAACAACAAAAACCAGCTCTATCATTGAATCTAAAATAACCTTTGCTTGGCGAAAGGGAAACAAAGCCTTGGAAACTGGTGTGAGAGACTACCACACATGCTAGTACTAGAAAAAGCAGCAACAGGGTGGCTGCCCCTCTTGAAGACAAAGCCATCTATAGTGTATCCTACTATGAATTCTAAAAGAACAAAGCAACAAGCGAACCCACAGGTACTTACTTTTTCTCCCTAAATGGTGATAGACTCTGTCCATCCTCATTAAAAAGCAATATCTATCTGTTGGTGAGATATCTCAGTTGGTAAAAGCACTTTTCATGCCAGCTTGGTCATTGAGGTCAAACCTTCCCTAAACCCACATGAGAAGCAGAGAACCAACTGCCAAAAAATGTCATCTCTGGCATATGTGGCTGAGTACACATGCACACACACATACAATAATAATAAACAAATTTTAAATGAAAAAGTTTATCAATCAAATTCCTCAGAAAGTAAAAGTACCAATGAATCTATCAAAATTGCAATAAAATATGTGCAAAGCCTGTTATAGTTTCTATATCAAGGTATCATAAAATTTTCAAATAAAAAATTGCAAAAATGCATGAATTTTAGAAAATATAAAAAAGTAAACATACATTTTTTAAAAAATCCTATACTAGCTAGTGACTATTTGTATTTGTAAAGATTCTCTTTACAAATCAATCTTAAAATAATTTAAAATAATATGATTTTATTGGTATATATGTACATATATATATATATATAGAGAGAGAGAGAGAGAGAGTTTTGTTTATATTTCCAGACATGTTCCTAAAATAAAGAGGATACTGACATTCCAGGATTTAATTCAGTAATTCTCTGGAATGAGATTAGGTATAACTGGTAGCTGACATCAGGATAAAAATAACACAGACCCAGAAAGATAAACATGGTATGTACTCACTCATTAGTAGATTTTAGATGTAAAGCAAAGGATAAACAGCCTACAATCCACAACCCCTGAGCAGCTAGGTAACATTCGTGGATCCCCTGGTAAGGGGAACTAGATAAGATCTCCTAAGTAAATTGGGACTATGTTGGAGGGGGCATTAGGGAGTGGAGTAGAGGGGGTGGGAAGAGAACATAAGCGAATGTGATGGGGGAGGGACAGAGAGAGAGACCAACAAAATAGATATCTCAATAGAGGAAGCCATTGTGGGGTTAGGGAGAACCCTGGTGCTAGGGAAATACCCAAGAACTCACAAAGATGACCCCAGGCAATAGTGGAGAGAGTGCCTAAACTGACCTTCCCCGATAATCAAATTAATGCCCACTCTAATTGTCATTATAGAACCTTCACCCAGCAAATGTTGGAAGCAGAGGCAGAGATCCACAACTAAGCACCGGTTGAGCTCCTAGTCCAGTTGAAAAGAGGGAGGAGAGATTATATGAGCAAAGAAGTCAAGATCAAGATGAGGAATCCCACAGAGACAGCTGATCTGAGCTGTTGGGAGCTCACTGACTCTGAACTGACAGTGAAGAACCTGCAGGGGACTGGACTAGGCCCTCCGAATGTGGATGACAGTCAATGGCATGGACAGTTTGTGGGGCCTCTGGCAGTGGGACCAGAATTTATCCCTAGTGTATAAACTGGCTTCTTGGAGCCCATTTCCTACAGAGGAACACCTTGCTCAGCTTGGTACTGGGAGGATGGGCTTGGTCCTAACTCAACAGGATATACCAGACTGTACTGACTCATGCTGGGAGTCTTTGCCCTCTCTGAGGAATAGATGGGGGGACAAGGTGGGGAAAACCTGGGGAAGGACTGAGAAGGGGGAGGGAAGGGGAACAGTGCTGGATATGTTATTAAAAAAAATAAAACAAAAAAACTTTTGAATACATCTTGAAAATCTCTAACACTGTAAAAATAACACCGTTGCATCCCTCCCTCCCTCAACACATCATACTGTCAACTATTAAGTGGACATGTTACTCTTGACACTCGGTTTAACAAACACCAAACTAAAGTCCAGGCCTAGGGGAAACGCAGCAGGATTGAAAGAATAAGGCACTAGCATCCATGACTGCTGGAGCATCACCTTACAAGAAGGTAACGTTTGTTGAGACAAACTAGCTCAAGGCACTTCAAACTGAAAACAGTGTCAGTACATGGCATTACCAGTGTCCTCCCTTTACAGACAAGGTAATTTAGTTGATAAGTAGAATAAAGATTCTATCTAAAAAGAATAACTCCAGAGCATATACAAGCGTATCCATGCTTCCTCCAGTATAGCAGGGTGCTGGAAAATGCAGTACATTTTTGGTAGGAGGCAGTGACTTGGGAGAAAGGTGTAGAGAAGGGATGATGCTGAAAAAGAAGTTGAGAAGATTTGTTCTATGTGGTAAAGAGGAATTTATTATTCTGGTGTTGAGATGAGGTTTAAAAGGAGGATTGGGAATTACATAGGAGAACCAGGGAGCCAGCAGGAGGTGTTCAGGGAAAAACTATCAAAGAGTGAATGGCTTTTAAAGCTATGAACAGTTAAAAAAAGAGAAAGGTTAAAGGGAAGAGCTGCTTGAGAAAATGCATTTTGGAAAAGGCAAATAAACCCTGTTTGCCTGCAACATATGTACAAAGTAGTGGTGGGAGTTAAGACAGGATGGGAGAGTTGGAACCATATGGTCACTAGCTTGCAACATCTAGTCAAAAGTTTATATTTATCTCAAAAAACAATGAGAAGTTCCTGAAAATATTTTTGAACAGGTGCTAGACATGATCAATAAACTAGCTCACACAAAAGGATATGAACTGTATAATTCCAAAGCAAAACTAATTTTAAATCATAAAAATAATGCCTGGTGAGTAGAGAACCTGTTCAGGGCACAAGGAGGTTTTCTAAAATGACAGAAGTGTCATGTATCTTACTTTAGGAGTTGAGATCAACCATGTTACAGGTTTATCAACAAAGAAGAAAGAAAATTCACCCTGTAGAGCAAGCCTGGGTACAGAGAAAAGAGAGCTTAGGAGAAGAGATGAAGATGACTATTATAAACAGCCAGAAGAATACTGGAAACTAGGAGATGGAATGTAAAGAGAAATAAAGGAACCAGTAGTGCGTGTGTGCGTGCATGTGTGAACACTTCAAGTCACAATTGATGTGCATATTCATATATAGATATTACAATTTCATCCCTGTCATGTAGCAGGGACCAAACCTAATGCTTTGTTTTTAGGTTTTTTGGTTGTTTTTTTTTTTTTTTTTTAAAAAAAAAAAAAAAAAACTCATTCTTTCCTTTTTGTATGTGTTTAATATTGCCATTTCTATCTTATTTACACTCTATTTTGTATCAATTAAATATATTGATAAGTAAAAAATATGTTTGTAGCACGGAAAATTTTAGCCAAGCTGGTCACTTGATCTGTCTACTTTACACATCATAACAAGTCCAGCAGGTCAAATATTATGCCCACTGTACATGTAACAAACCAGACCTAAAGGATTAGGTGTCCAAAGCAACATCACAAACCTAGGCTATCTTATTTGCCTATAAATATGTATTTATAAAAATAAAAATATTAGAGTAGAGCTGCCAAGGACCAATTCAGAGCAAGAATGGAAAGGTTAACCCAAATGGACAATACATTAAACATGTCCATTCTTGCAGTTTTCAAAAGACTTCAATAGTTAGCTGAGCTTGATTCTTACAGGATCACTACTAGAAGCTGCTTAGAAAGAGTGGAGAATGTGATGCTAATACTTTAGGCATTACATAAGAAAACTTACAGATCCATATTTATATGACATATATGTCATATATCATTTCAGGCAAATCAATCTCTAGCAAATAAAAAACTATGAAAGTTGTAGACTTTGAAAATTAATACAGGTAAAGGCAAATAATTAGAGTTCTTAAAAATTCAAGTTCTAATTTAATTTTTAAAGGTTACAAATACATACACACAGTATGACAGAAAAGGCTTTAAAAAGAAGATCTCTTTTGTTGATTTGTTTTGCTTTCTGAGACATGTTCTCTCTGTGTACACTGGGCTCTACAACTCTCTTTGTAGTCCAAGCTGGTTGACTGATAGCCAGGCAGAAATAGGTGGGACAACCAAACTAAGAAAATGAGGGAAGAAGGGTGGAGTCAGGGGAAATGTCAGCCAGACTCCCAGGAAGCAAAATGTATAGAAAATGAGATAACAAGCCATAAGCCATGTGGTAAAGGGTAGATAAGAAAAATGGGTTGATTTAAATGTAAGAGTTAGCTAGTAACAAGTCTGAGCTATCAACTGAGCATTAAGTTTCCACATTGGTTATTTGGGACGTGGCCTGAGAGACAGAAACTTCCACCTACACAGCTCAGCTTGATAAAGGTGCTTACAATCAGGCTTAACCACCTGTCTAATGTTTAGGTTGCATAAGTTGTCATCCTATGGCCACCACACATGCACCATGCTATGCACATACCCATACATATAAAATACATTTAAAAAATTCAATCACTGCGTGAAAAAAGAACACCATTATTAACATATACTATATGTAAAAGTGTGCTCACAACAGCTCACTGTACACACAAAAGCAAAAACATTTAGAAGAAAATATGGAGAAAAAAATCTTTACAAACTAAAGTAGACATACTTTTACATAGTGCATTAGAAATTGATAATTGTGCTTGATCAAAATTTAAAACTTAACATTACTAGGCAAATACAACAAGATAAAGCCACTATTATATTTTCCCCATCACATGCTCTTCTGCAGTGTGACCTTACTACACACCTTCATCACAAAAATGGCTCTCGTTCCCCTCTTTTTTAATCTGGCTCATTCTAGTGACTTAAGTGACCACTAGAATACATTAGAAGTGATTCCTGAGACCTCAGAAGCCAAAACATAAGAAACTTCACAGCTTCTACTTGATCTCTCAAACCCTTCTGTCACTGGCTATTCCTACCATGCTGTAAGAACTTCCAGTCACATAAAGAAGCTAAGAACTGGCATTTCTGCCCATAGCTCCAGCAAGCCCCAAGTCAGCAGGCAGGAGCCACAGTTATTCTGGACCCAGTCTGAGGGAAAAATGGCTTCCTTTCTTTTGTTACTCTTTCTCACCAATGGATATTATTTTTATAGAGATGTCCTTTGGTAAGTCCCTCCCTGGTGTACACATTCTGGCCCTGAAAAGCCGGTTTTTCTAACACTAAAATTTCATTCACTAAGCCACAACTTCAATGTACACAGCAAACCCCTGGTAATATGTGCTGCATGCACCATTTTAATGCAGCCAACTGAGAGCCCAGAATGTTTCTACTTGGCACTTCTTATCTGTTTTGGAAGCCATTTCTACTTTATGCATTAAATTGAACAATTATTTTTAAATTCACAATTATTTCTGTTAAGGATACAAATAATACATAACAAAATCTTACAATTTACTATTGTAGTATAGCAAATATGACTTTCAACTAATATCAAATCTGTATTTTTCTAGATAAAAACACTGACCATACAACTTGTATGCTATCCAGGACAGTCTCAGATTGGGAGTTAAAATAATTGATTATATTAATTATAAATGGTTATTATGAATATCCAAAAAATGCACATGTCCAGTGACTTTCCTAGCTCACAGTCCCTAACAAGGACTATTCACATCCTGTGTAATTCCATGGGAATTCTATGGGGAAAGTTCCATATACGGTAATTTCCCTGATGGATTCCCTACAGTTTAGACAGGATATGTATCTGGTCCATTGTAAAAATGAAAACAACAAACCACTGAACACTCTTGTAATTTTTGCTGAACAAACTATAGGTAACTCCTTAGGGAGGGCAACAGTAGGAGAAGGTAAGAAGCCAATGGATACTTCTTTTTACTTTTGAGTTAGTGGATAAACACAGAAATATCCACAAAAGACATTTAAAATATTCTCTTGGTTTTAAAGATACAGTGTTAAGTATTACGAGAGAAAAAAATTCAAAAGGAAATCTTACATCAGACCTTGCTGTTAGACAGAACGTAGAGAGAATAAAGCAAGTCAAAATATCATATGGGCCTTAATGTTCCAAGCTCTTACGTGAACTTACTCAACATAAATCCCTATAAGCCAGAGTGGCTTTTATACATCTATATACTTTAGCTGTCTGTGCAGTCTACTTATCGAAAGCCATGCAATAATATTTTTCTTTTACATCTGTGTCCTAAGTGCAGACTTAGGAGTTTAGTGCAACCTCAGTTAAGCACTTTTATTTTTGCTTTGAGATGAAAGCATCTAAGATCCAATATAACTCAATACGAGCAGCCAGATTAATGTCATAAGAAAGGAAAATAGCTGGTGTTCCTAAATTACCAAGTTACATATGACAAATGCTAGAAGGAAGACAAGTACAGTATTAAAATGTCCACCTGCTAACATCAAAAAAACAAAACAGTCTAACAATTGTTAATAATAATTAGCTGTTTACATTGAGAAATGGTCAATCTTAAAGGTGATTTGGAGCAGCTGGAGTCTTTATTCATATTTCAATTTATTCATATGTTACAGTAAAAAAGCAGACCAAAGTTCAACCTTACATGAGCCAACTGACAAAATTCCCTAGGGTGCACATAAAAGAATATGATTTCTTGTTTCCTGACCAGATGCACTTCATTCCAGCAGCTTTGTGACCTAACGTGTATTCATTTGATTATCTCTCAACTGCTCAAAATCAAATTTTGACAGTCTCCTTGCTCTGAGTAGCATACTGCCATGGTTTCTATTACTACTCAACTATCAGTTCCAACTTAATTAATATATCTATAATTAAAGTAATAACAACAGGTGACCTTTGGTGCCTATCACAGACAAATTGTATGAATGATATCCAACAGATCTTTCTCATTACCCCATCCAGGGTGCTGCAGACAAACTAAAGAGTTAACTCTAGACCTCTTGTCATCAACTCATCACTGCTAATATCAAACGGCTGAGTCTCACACTAGTTACTGTTTTGTTGATTCTCTGGTGTTTTCCTCCAGGCCTCACAAATGTTTTAGTCTAGAATGTTCTCTTTAGCAAATCTGTAACAAAATGTGGAAAGGAGAGATTAGATGATGTTTTTTTTCCCTTGGGGATATCCCATTTCTCAGCAGGTAAGGTACTAATCTAATAAGGCAAGTGCTTTGGGAGAAACGTTAATGTACCAGGCAGAGCACAATTCCCACCATTGCATACCTTAAACCTTTCATGGGCACCCTTGAGACATAAAAAACACAAGACGGGTGGGGGCAGAACTGAGCCCAGCCAACACTAATGGAATAATGTGCTTTACAGTTAAAGTGTCTGTTCTTTGAAGAATAACCAACTTTATGAGGGTGAGTGTAACCAAACAGCAACAGTGTAAAGAGTTTCCTCAATTAATAAAGAGAAAAGATAAACTTTTTTCTCCTATTACCAATTTTCTTAACAAAAGCTGAAATTTTGTTTTCCTCTAAAAAGTTTCCAAGAAATTTTTTAAATTTTGCAGCATTCAACTGATTTTTCTATATAAATTTTGTTAAATCAGATCAAATATACATCTAATGATTGTTTTACTCAATAAAACTTTACTGATAGCATTTTATTCTTCTTACACTTAAATTATTCTGACCCCTACAAACTAAAATTGCCTTTTTTCAAAAACCAACAAAAAATAAAAGCATTAGTCCCATTTTTAGATACATACACACAAATACACACACACATACAAATCAGTAAAGGAAAAATTTATTAGAATACATCCATATGTTAACAAGAATGACAGAAGACCTCAAAGCTATTATACTTTCTACTTGGTCATGATGTGTCTCCTAACACTATAGACAATTTCACTTTCAAAGTGGGGCCTAAAGAGATAATGACCAATCAATGCAACAACAGGAAATTGATACCCACTAGTCAGAAAGATCAGAGAAAGACTGTTAGAGACAGAGGATGAAATGATGTTAGAGGGCCTGAAAGAGAAGAGTGCTATCCTAGTATGTAGGAATCCCTAGGCCAAATCACTTATACTATAAAGACAGACAAAAAATTTACTGTATCAGACATTAATGTGGATTTATTAATTATTTCTGTATGGTCATGTAAGTCTTTAACTTTCAAGACATTTGTTCTTTCACATAAATTTTTGTCATTTAATAAAAATATTTACTTTTTTATTTAGGGGTTGTTTAGAAGGGAGGTGTCTATTTAAGATGAGAAACATGTTGGTGACATAAAAATGTAATAATGTAAAGCCCAGGTCACTACAGACACCTGAACTCAAAGACATAATCATCAACTTAATTATATATCCAACAAGTTAAAAATGAAGATGTGTTCTCTTATCTGTAAAAAACAAGAAGGCAAGAAGAAGATTTAAAAATTGTTACAAAGAGTCTGAGATGTCACAAATCAGAATGGTGATTACCACTTGGCCAGAGGGAGAAGTAATAATGAATGGAAAGACCATAACACTTCCTGAGGAAACAGAAGAGTTCCAAATCTCCATCTGGGGACAGAGGCTACCAGTACAAACATGGGCACAAATGCTTAGAAGCCATACTAAGACTTAATTATCCTATGATACATCGATCATAATTCAGCTTAAACAACAGGCAGCTAAGGAATGCTGAGAATAGAAGAAATAGTCTCCCACCAGTTGGTTATCCAATAGCAAGTGCTCAGCCCTGAACACATACATACAAGTAACTTTAGACAGATGGAGCAGGGTGTATTTAAGTATTTAGGAATATGTATATATATATATGTATATATATGCATGTTAACAACGATTAATGAAAACAGAGGCCATAAATTTGAAAGATCAAGAAAAGGTATGTATGCAGGAAGGATTAGAGGGAGGAAAAGGAAAAGGAAATGATGTAAGTATATTATAACCTAAAAATACAAAGGAAATAATTTTTAAGGTAAAAAAATATGATCCAAGTAAGGCACAGCAGCCTAATCAAGAATAAGGCTCACAATATTTCTGAAGGAAGCTTCTCCGAGTGTTTCTAGGCCCTACCTCTCCCTGCAAGCAGGGTGGATAAAGACTTCCTGAGACAGTTCTATAGGAGCATCAAAGTTGGTTTGAAAGGTTCCTTCTAAACTAATTAAAACTTCAAAGAGTACTAACTATCTGCTACATGTTCTGAATGTGGAGAGCTTTCAAGCTTACAAAACAACACCCAAGATGAAGTAATAAATGTGAGGGCAATAGACAAAGCAAACACATTCAGCTCAGACATACTTAGTGCACAGAATCTCCTCATCTAAAAAAGACAACCATTTCCAGTTCTAAATGCCCACAAGCATGGACAACTGTGGATTTCTAGTCACAACCAAGAGAAAGGAATTAATCCTTAGTCAAAGCAAAAAGGTTCTCACTAAAAGCAAAAAAAGAAAAAAAATGCTAAAAACTGCATGACACTGTTCTGTTCAATGGATAGTATTATGTTCTGTTCCATAATGGTAGCTATGGAGACCAAAAGCAGTTTGCAATATGACAGATAGCACAAGGATGAGACTATCAAAAGATAGGGGTTGATGATGAGAACAAACTGTGTCTATTTGGAAAAGCAGGCAGGATAATGGAAGAAGCCTGAGTATAAAAACCCAACACTGCATTTCAACTTCCACTGACAGCACTAATTTCCCCTTACTACATGGTATAAATACTTCTGTCTTCACCTAGGGGCTTATGTCAATTAAATTCCATTACTGAAATGAAAAACTGGAAGATCTCTGCCACTGAATGATCTGTTTCTTGGGTGGCAAGGATTATAAATGTACCAAATGTCAACTGAACACTAAGTCTAACTATTAGTCTGTCTTCAGCTTGATTATAAAATATAGTAGCATTAGAGATGAGAGGCTTCCTCGATAAAACAACAAAATTAGCCTTTTTAAAGCCAGCCAAGCAACAAAAGACCTGACGGTTATTAGCTCTCTTCAAATGCTGTTCTTCTACAATAATCAGCAGCCACCCAACAGTCACATGGATGGCTGTAAGCAGAAAGCTAAGGTCAAATTACAAATTCATCAGAAATAGATTTCTTCAATGTCCTGCCTTAACCCTTCCCCTGCAAAGCCAGGCCACTAGGTCAAATCTCCAGACATTCATAACTGTCACCTTTACTTATGATGATGGAAAATATTCTGCAGAGCCTGTACAACCTCACTGACAAGCTACGTTACTTTATATAAGACATAAATAGTTCTCAGCTAGGTTGATTATCGCCATTTTTTAAATACCTATTTAGTGTGTCTACAACTGCTGTCCAGCCCAGCCCACTGTGCAGGGCCTGCTCTGCACCAAAGCAATTCCATTGTATAAGTTTAAAATGTATACAGGGCTGCCCTTCTGTCATGAAGCCAACAGATCAAAATTGAAACCACTGTGAACAAAAACAATCTCAAGTCAAAAGCTATTCATTGTTCTTCTTAAATCTATGTGTCATCTACCTGTGCATTTTTGCAAAAGATATGGAGGAAGATATGTAGACACCTTTATATCTCTCCTTGGATGAAAAAAAAAAGTCCTTATTTTACAAACACGGTCACCTCAGAGTCTTCTAGCACCTATCTTAGGGTTTAAGGACATTAGGAACCTCTGACAATGAATCAGTGACAGCCTGATCCCATCAATTAGCAAGATCTGGGAGGCTGCCTGAGTCCTGTCTTACCTCCTCCCTCTGGAGGCCTCGTTATGACCACATTGACATGCCTGGCTTTAAGAATGAATAATCCACTTCAGGGAAGTCTCTTACCCAAGACCAATTCTTCTGTAATTAGATGCAAATGCAAATTTTATT
>PVIH01015074.1:37165-51226 GCA_004025045.1 Sigmodon hispidus
AAAAAAAAAAAAAAAAAAAAAAAAAAAAAAAAAAAAAAAAAAAAAAAAAAAAAAAAATTATAAGAAAGGAAAGAAAAGGAAAAAGTAAGTAAGAAAACGTAAGATGTGCATGTGCTCCTGAGCGCTAAGAGATGAGCCGGCTACACAGCAGGGGTCATGAAGCCAGACAATGCAGTCCGAGCTATGTCCAGCTGCCAGATTCTCCTCCAAGAGCTTCAGCTTTCTCTCGAGAGTGGAAAGCAAGGTCTCTTACACCAGCCCAAACCGAAGAACCGCCTTTCAAAATCCACCAGGCAAAGAAAGGCAAGGCGGCTGTTGTGAGATGCAGTGAGGCAGGGCTAGGTAGCTCAGGGCAGGTCTGAGAGCAGCGCACAGATACTGCAATTCTCAGCCCTGCTGTAGCGGTAAGACAATAGCAGGGCTTATGCATACGCCGAATGACGTCAGGGACACTGCACAGACGGACTGCCTCTGCTTGAACCAGAGGCTCCAGGGTTTCAGGGGAGCAGCGCGATTCAAAAGGGAATTCCTTTGTCATAAAACGCACAAGACCAAAAACCACAAGCACATTCCCCCTCCTAAAGAGCTCTTCATCCTATGATGCAAGTCAGCAAGAGACCTTAAAGAAATTTAAATACTGGCCTTCTACCAATTAACCACAAAGATATGCGGATCAAGGATGCTGGTTGCATTACAGCAAAAAAAGCTTTGCAGGAGAATTAACGAGTATCAGAAACGAGGGGGAAATCTACATTTTAAGTAATTACAACAGAGTTTAAGATTATTTTCTCTAAATTATAGTAGGTTGACATCAAAGGATGTAGATTTAATCACAAATAGATAAAGAGATACATGCTACATATATCTGGAGCATATAAGTGTGCATGACTATTAGTGAGGTAATATGTAAATGACTGATACACAGTCTCAAATAGAAGAGATTACATTTTCACTTACTGGCAAATATAAAAACCACAAAATTGTGTACACATATTTCTTTTCTTATTCCTTCTGCTTTATTTTAAATTTTACCTTTTGAAAATTTCTGTCATTTTCAGACTAATTCAGGCATTTTAAAGCTCTGCTTACTACCTGTGTACACTTGTAGATAAATGGGCATTCATGATTACCATATTTCTTCTTAATTTATACAAAGTTAATTAAAAATAATACCAATATGCTTCTTGACTGACCAAGCACATAACATTTTTCCTGCATTATCAGATTGTATTCCTCTAAATCTGGTTTTAAAAACACACATTAAAAATATGGGGACTTTCCTTAGAGTGCCTACTCAACACAAGTAAAGTAGGAGGTCTGTTTCAATGTTTTAAAAAACCACACAAAAGGAGTATTGTGTGCATAATGTGACAGTTTAAAAGTCAGGTACAGGAGGAAGTTCAAGAGTTCAAGACTCCCCTCCACCCATTCTCATCATACCTTTTTCAATAATTTTTTTTGTTTATAAAGAACTGTTTTAATGTGGACACAGTTTTTAATCATTAAATCATTAAATTTATGACAAGAATGTGGAGCTGCAAATTACTACCCAAAAAATAGCATTAGTAGTTCCTCTGGTTATTAGATATAGACTCATCTAATCATTTTAGCTGCTTGCATAACAGTGTACAATTTATTCAAGGTAAATTGGCTTAGCATACTGAAAATGATGAACCATTGTGAATACTAAAGTTGAACAAAGCTGGTATTGCAGAAGAGAATATCAGTATGTAATGCTTATTCATTTATATGTATCAAGCACTATTTGGGACTTTACATACACTCATTCATTTAATCTTACAGACTCCATGAAGAAATGTTGCTATTTAGCTACCTTTGAAAGTTATTTTGCCAAGATGGTATGTAGTCAGATGTTTCCAGCCCAGCCTAGCTCTGAGGTCTGGACCCATAGCCCCAAATAATCACAAAAAGTCTTATAATAATTACATGCTGTTTGGCTTATGGCTGGGGTATATTATTTGCTGATTCTTATGCTTAAATTAACCCATGATTAGCCACATAAGTTGGTACCTTTTTTCCTAAGCAGCATTCTAGTCTTTCCTCTGTGTCTGCTGACATCTCTGCTCTGCTCTTCCCCTTCCCAGAGTTTTCTTAGTCTGATTCCTGTCAGCCTTCTGGCCAATCAGCATTTTATTAAGCTAATAGGAGAAACAAATATTTACAACATACAAGATTATAATCCCACAGCAATGGTGCAATTAGGAAACATTATGGCTGACATTTAAATCCAGAAGGTCTGGTTCCAAAATTTTTGGTTGTAAGCCTAGCCCTTAACGGCTGAGCCAACCTGTCTACTATAACATTTCTTGAAAAATAAACAATTGTCAAAATTATACAGCATTTTCAAAGTTCAAATAAAAGAAAGGGAAAACAATGGGTAGAAAAGATGGATAGAGGTCAAAGAAAAAATCAAGTCACTAAAAGAACAAAAAGTTGCAGAAGTACTAAAAATTTCAGTATCAATTAAATTGTAAATATATAAAAATGTCTCCCTTCAAAACAAATCTGCCAACCCACAGCCAAGAATAAATATTAATAATGGTGAGATGTATCTGCAACAAGTGACAATGAGTAATATACTTAAAGTTGTGAAATCTTAAAACCAAAGACTACCTTATATGAGCTATTTATTTATTTGCTTACTTATTTTTACCTTGTGAAAGATATACTTTAAATTGTATACAAAATCTTGTGTATAAAATCATGCAATTAATGGATAGATATGGCCATCAAAAAGTTAGAGAAAATAGAAAAAGAAGGTAATTCCCTGAGGATTAAAAACTTTCCAACAAAGGCCATGATGATCTATAAGCAATGACTACATTACGAACTGACTAGGTTATCAGCTCATATATGTTCATTCTTGTTTGAGCACATATCACAGATCAATATCTCTTTTTGGCACAGCGTTATAAGAATTAAAGATTACAATGTTTTTCAAGAAGTATTCTTTTTAAATAATCTTAGAGGCACCAGATTGTTAAAAACACAAAAACAAAAAAAACCTTCTGGGTATCTGACATGTCAACAACATTGAACAGAATTCACACCACTTGACTCATGTGACCTAGAGTTTCACTTTACAAAGTTTAGATGTTTATCACTAAGTACTCTTTGTTGACAAAAATTATTTCAGAAGTTTCATTTGCCCCAATTATCTCCTCTAGTACACTCAGAATAAACCCAAATTTTAATGTGTTGCCTAAAAAAAATGTTAAGGAAGCTAATAAAGAAAAATAAAACTGATTTGAAGTTCCTAAATACCCCACTCCACCCCCAAGTCACATAAGTAGATTTTAAAACCAAAGTAATCTTTGAATTCATTTTGTCTAGTTATTTACACCTAAGATTTTGCCCTTCCACTCATAAATATAGTATTAATTTCAGGGTAAAATTAGTAATGAGGGCCTGCAAGATGACTAGTTTGATAAGATAGTGCCTGCACAAGCCTAATCGTCATAAGGGGCTAGGGGGATGGCTCAGTGGATAAAGCAAGCTGTCCAGCTACTAACCATATCTGAGAGCTCTTGGTTCAATTCAGAGACTTCCACTTGAATGAACACAATGGACAGTGACTAAAGAAGACTCCTGTGTCAACCTTAGATCTCCACATGCACACACAGGCAAAAATGAACATGTACACCATAAATACATACATATAAAAAAGAAATTATCATAAAATTGGAAAGTTATTGATAAATATAACAGTGAAATCTTTAAAAATTATTCTATTTATTTAACACTATGTGAGAGCACATGATGGAGGAGGCACAAGCCATACTGCACATGTGAAAGTCAGAAACCTTTTGTAAGACTGGTACCCTAACCCTACCTACATGTGGATTCTAGAGATCAGCCTTGGGTTGCCAGGCTTGAGTGGCACGTGCTTTTTGCCTGCTGAGCTACGAATGGAAGTTAGAAAGCACGTTAAAAGGAACCTCATGCATACATTTATTTACTTGGCTCTTTCTGAGAACCCACTACATATGAAGTCATGCTTTCTTCCCTAGAGTCTACTCTAATCTTAGTTGCTGGGACAGAGAGACAAACATGTAGCCTGTCAAGCAGTCTTATATATTTTAAAGATATATAGGAAGGAATTGGAGGATGAAAGGTAGAGCATTTAGCAAAATTTCCAGGTGGGGGCTGAAAAGATGACATTTCAACAGAGATCTGAAAATGAAGAGGTGAAGCCATATGAAAACACAGAAACCAAGTGGAAGGTACGGTGGAGTCCAGAAATAGGAGTACATATGGTCTCTTAAATGTTTTTGTTTATATGTCTGTTTGTCTGTTCTACAACAGATCTTTACTAAATCACAAAGTATTAGCTTACTTTAGAAGCTATTCCTTTGGGCATTCTAAAAATGTGACTGAACCATGCTCACAGCACAGTACAGCCTCTATCCCTACACAAAATAGCTGACTGACTGTCCAGGAATGGAAAACAGGAGTTCCTTGCCTCAAGCATAGCAAACTCTATGTATCCATGTTTGAAAATGAGTAAAGTAAAATAATTGTGCCAGATAATATTCAAAATAGCTTCCCTCTGCATTGGCTAGCTAATCTAATAAGTGCATTTATTAATGGCAGAACTTAAGTCAGATATTCTTTCTAAGCGTTCACACAAACTTTACAACTGTCATCTTAATTTCCACCTTTCCCTCCATCTAATGTTTTTCTTTGAATCTCCCTTAATATCTTACTTGTTAAAGTTGCATCTTTGAAAGAAATCAATTATGCAAATAAATATAAAACATTACTTGAAAACGACAGAGAAGTGTATTAATGGAATATAAGAGCAATTAAAAATGAAAGACTTAGTACTTCTAGTACTGGAAAAGAGGTAATTTTATTACTGAAAGAAAACTCAGGTGGAAAGATGGTTCACAGGTAAGCCATTTGCGAGGCAAGTATAATGACCTGCATCCTACCCTCAGAACCCAAGTGCAGAGAGAGAAGGAAAGATCAGTGCGATAAAACTGTCCTCTGACCTCCACGTGAGTGTAGGGACCTGCACACCTGCAATCACAGGTATACACACTACACACATTTTCACACAAAAACAATCCGTTTTCAAAAACTGAAAGCATACTTAGAGGAAGGTTGTTTGTTACAATGTTACGAAGTTGGCTGCTTTACATGAGGTATGCTTCTCCCTGTTTCACACAATATGCTATAGTGAGTCTTCTAAAATCTAGGTAAAGTTTAGTGTTCCAAATAGACTTATGCTATAAATCTTCAATATCCTATTTTATATTTTCTCTAAAGCAAGTACAAGTACATCGTGTGTGTGTGTGTGTGTGTGTGTGTGTGTGTGTGTGTGTTTTCTTTTCCTACCACTAGGATGCTAAACCTTTTGTTCCAGAACTGTGTAAAAATTTTGTTTTCTGTATGGAATAACCTGCATTCAAATGCTTGACTTTAAATTTTTGGCCAAGAGAAAAGAAATGTGAATTCATTGTGGGTTGCAGTTTAAGTCTCTATGAATATGATTCAAATTGATACAGAAGAAACAATGAGTTACTTCTGAGAAACTCCCTTGATGCTTATCTGAAATTAGTCACAATGTGTCTATAACTATTCACATATATTTAAGGAATAAAGTAATGTATAATTTTAAGCTTTTGTAAAACAACACAATTTTAAAAAAGCAAACTTAAGTATTCTCTTTAAAGTAATTCTATATAGTCAGAATCTATTCTAAATTTTATTATATAGTCAATAATGAAGCATTTTTCAAGGCACAACTCTGCCACAAACTCAAACAGCTCCCTGAAAAAGATCAAGGCCCGAGGAAGCCAGCCTTGTGATGCTCTGCACGCGCGCGCACACACACACACACACACACACACACACACACACACACACACTTCTGCTTATCTCAACTCGGCAGTAACCGCTGTGGCTCTGCACCCCGTGACTGCTTTTGTGAAGTCATCATTAGAAAAGTCTACCAGTCCCCTTTTGTTTCTTGTCATTTTAGGTTAAAATCGGGGGGGGGGGGTAACTCTCTGATTTCTCTAAGTAAAACAAAAAAATAAATACAGACATCAATTACTTGTCCTAGATCTCAGTGTTCTGAACTCACATACTAAAGAAGTCAGTGTTCAAGCATTTGGTCATTGTGTTCATTCATTTCATGGTATGTATGTGCAATTGATCTATTTGAAACACTATATAATAAACCTAAAAAAGGTGAAAAACAATCACTAAAAGGATATCTAGATCCTAAGACCACCAGCTCATTTACCCAAGTCCTGAAATACTTTTCAACTGGTCAGGGCATATGGTCATTAATGAGACAGCTGTCTCGTGTGTTCTTTAGTGTCACATTGACAAACAACCTGATCTTTTCCTTTAAAACAATTGTTGATTTTTTTAGGAAATGTTTTTCAAAACATGTAGCTCTAGCTATCCTGAAACTTGCTCTGTAGACCAGGTTGGCCTCTAACTCAGAGATCCACTTACCTTTGCCTCTCAAGTGCTGGGATTAAAGGTGTGTACCACCACTGTCTGTCCCTTCCCTGTTAGTTGTTATGGTCTTGAGTATATGTATGGCTACTCCATCTTGATATAATTATTTACCTTTCCTAAGAATAAGATTAAAAAAATGTAGTTTCTTCCCACAATTTTCCTTCCTTTTCCAAGTAACTTGAACCTCTGAACTATTTACAATTTGGAGTTATTAAATAAACACTAAAATCGCAACTATTTGCTTTCTTTCATTTTTGAGACAGGGTCTCACAGTGGAGCCTTGGCTGGCCTGAAGCTTGCAATGTATAGACTAGACTGGCCTGGAACTCACAGAGATTCACCTACCTCTGCCACAGAAGTACTGGAATTACAAAATTGAAACTACTTTGAAGAAAATATGGTATAGAGTACTAAGACAGTTTGTTGTAAGAGCCAGAGGTGGTGGATGACTGCAAGGGATCCATCTTCTGGACACAGCTGGGCAGCTACACATATGAACTTACAGTGCCCACAACAGCATGCATTAGACCTGTGGGAACCCAAGCCAGAGCACAGTGACAGAGCCAGAGCAGGGTCAGAGGAAAGCTCCCCATCCCTGTCCAGACTTTGGAGTAGGTCTACCACGTGAGCCTCGGCTCTCTACTCCCCAGAGAATGAGCACAGCTTCACTTCTCTGTTACCTCTTAAACCCCAAACCATAGCTTTACCACAATAGCTTACATTTCTAACCCATATAGTAACTCACTTTATAATTGAAGGTTTGAAAGGCCAGAGTCGGACTATAACCATTCATCCTCTTTTCCACATTGTAGAAATAATAATATAGGGTTTCCCTATATTATCCACAACTCAATTCTTACCCTCCTCACCAGACATCACACCTAAACCTTAGATTATACTCCTCATTCTTTTTGCTGATGCATCAAGAGCAAGACTTACCTAAGATGTCTCCCATCAACACTCTCCCAGTTTTACATGACACTCTAGTATGCAAATGGTCTCAGCATCCTCTCTCTTCTTTTGGCATTTCTGACTTAGTCTTGCTTACTGAGCATCTTGGGCTCACATCAAAGTGTGAGAAAACTCCTTCTAAAGGGTCTGTGCTGAAGCAGATTCCTCCAGACTGAGCCCAACTCCTATTAGTAAGCTCCACCCACATACCTCCGCTCACTGACCAGATAGTACAACAGCCCCACAAAATAAGTAAGCAGTGTCCTCACTTGATCAATTCATTCCTATGACTCAGACTAGTGCTATATTTCACCAAGCACAGAACACAAACAATTATGAACAAATGCATGGCTGAACCTGATAGATCTGTTTTTCTATCCAAATAGTTTTAGTAAACTCCAAAATCTTCAATTAAGGATTCTTTCTAGATGGACAACACCTACTTCTAAGTTTTCACAAACAAATGGTGACAGCATTTAAAGCTTTCAATGGCCTCTCTTTTTGCATGGACCTTGAGGAGCCTGACACTGAATAACCAGAAGAGGAAGAAGGGGAATAGTCTTAAAAGACTTAGAGTAAAATATCCTGACCATTAATGTTTTCCTCTATTAGAAGATGGGGGAGGGTGCTTTTAGTATTGAAGGTTAATCAGCAAAAAGAATACATATTAAGTAAACTTAGCATAATGAATCCTGCAAACATAACTAAACTAATTAAAATGCTGCTGAAATATGAATAATTAAGATTTTCTCTTTACAGACATGAACCCAACTATACTAGGATTGTTATTCTGTTCACTGAGAATGAAAGCCACATTATATATGTTAGAATCAATGCTGTGAAGACCAGAATCCAATTCTAGGTTTCTACAACAAACAGGGAGGTAACATGTTAGATTCATCCTTCTGCAGAGCAGCTTCATCATGCAAACCACAACCCTTCTTGTGTGGTTTTGGTTTGTTCACCTGGTTCACAAAAAGAACCACTGGAAAATAAGCAGATGCAGTCAGGAAAAGAGTCATGAATGAGCTGCTATCGGTTCTTCTGGAGGGGAGAAAACAGAGAAATTCTTCAAGAAAATATGGTAGGATTCAACTGTCATCTCACGTAAGCAAAAGTTCATGACTCTCCAATACATAAATTATTCCTACCATTGTATAATGTGTTCACAACGTCTTTCTGTACAAGTCCAAATACTAAATATTTTAGATGTTACAGCATCTTTTCATTCTCTATCACAATTGAATTGCCATTTTAATAAAAAAAAGTTCCCATCAACATTGTAACTAAATGAAGGTAGCTGTGCTCTGATGAAACTGTATAGACTCTGGACAAAATTTCTTATAATCATCACATATCACAAAACATTACCCTTTTGAAAATTTAATCGATGTTAGAAAATAGTTGGCTTGTAGACCATGCAAAAACAAGCTCTACATGCTTTTTTGTCATTGATTTGAATATGCCCTGGAAGAAGTTTCTACCACTGACAGGACTCAGAGCAATGGACTCCATCACCACTGTCAGGTGTGGGGATGGGAACTCACAGATATGCTGACCTTGTGTCCTGCATTTCAAAAGACGCTGTGAGAAAAGAATGCACAGTTTTGATAGCTGAATTTCTTGTCCCCATTGCATATGAACTGGTGACAGATAAATGCCAAAGCAACTTCTGAGAAACCCTTGGCTATTTTTACAGGACAAAGTCATTTCCACCCCACATGTATTTCTAGTCATCAAAACAAAACAAAAAAATGAAAATAATGTAAGATTTCCAATTTTCTCACAATTACATTATAAGCCAAGAAAGTCTGTGCAAACATACTCATGGTGTATACACTAGCGACAGTTGTTGAACTATGGTAACAGCTGGTTCTGTGTACCAACACTGGCTGAAACAGAATTATTGAGAAATAAAAAATTTATATTAAATCTTAATAACCACATAATTAGCTTCTAAAGGTGATTTGGCATCTCAAAACAAAACCAGATTTATGAAACTAAGAACTTGCATTATTTCTGAGATTCTTGCATCTCTAAAATATAATAATGCCATAGTGAGCTGCTCAGGTTTCTTATCTAATCATGTTCCTGGGACCGTGTTTCCATTTACCCTGTCCTTCAGGTAAGAGGCAGGTAATTTCCTCTCTCTTATCTCTGGATTTTTGAAAGCCCATGGGAAACATATTTCTGATTAAAGGAACTACAACTTGGCCCCTGCAGAATGGCTCCCACAAAGAAGGGTGTCAAGAAGAAGGGCGGTTCTACCATCAAGGAGGTGGTGACTCGAGAATACACCATCAACATTCACAAGCGCATCCATGCCGTGGGCTTCAAGAAACATGCTCCTAGGACACTCAAAGAAATCCGGAAGTTTGCCATGAAAGAAATTGGGATTCCAGATGTGTGCAATAATACCAGGCTCAAAAAAGCTGTCTGGGCCAAAGGAATAAGGAATGTCCCGTACCGTACCTGTGTGCCTTTGTCCAGAAAACTAATGAGGATGAAGACTCCCCAAACAAGCTCTACACGTTGGTAACTTATGTGCCAGTTACCACATTCAAAAATCTACAGTCAATGTGGATGAGAACATGCTGAGTGTCAAATAAAGATAGGAAAACGCCTTCAAAAAAAAAAGAAAGACAGAAAGAAACTATTATTTTCTGAGAAATAACCTAGTCTTGACCTAGAAGGGAGGGCAAGAGAAAATACAGTGAAGGGTAATGCTTGGGAAATTATTTGTGCTTACTATAAGCACACACCAAATTATAGCTTCTGTGTAACAAGGTATAAGGTAATATACGTTTTTTTTTTGTCCTACAAAGAAACTTTTCTTGAGTACTGCTTCATTGAAAACAATCACACTCCTGACTAATGTGAATCACACTGCATAAACTAGATCACAGAGTCCTGGTTTGAGATATGCAATTGCTACTTATCTTATAAATCAAAAATTATTCTCCAAGCCTCAGTTTCTCAGAACAAGAATACCAGATCTCACTGAACAGTCAAAGAAGGAGGACTGAAGTGCTCAGAGCACACACCTTCTACTGTGCAGAAATGCACTCCAGATGGAAAATTCCACACCTAACCTCATGCAACAGATTTCAGCCAAAATATAAGCACATTAAAAGTATTATTTAAAATTGCTCTCAGACTATGGTATAAAGTATCCATGAATCATAAATAAATTTTATGTCTAAACGTGGGCCTCACCCCAAAGATATCTCATCATGCATATACTATATTCTAAAATCTGGAGAAACATCATATTTGAAACAGTTTTTGTCCTAAATAGTTCCAATAAAGGATGCTAAACCTGTAGAAAAGGAAATGATAAATACATGATAATATATACTGATATTGGATAGCATCTATAACACATTTTTGTAACAGACAAATAATTTACAAAGAAATGGGAATAACATTGTAGCTTTGTTGAGTTTTAAAAACAGTACATAGAAAAAACAGACACAAGGAAAATTCTGATATGTGCTCTAACACAGATGAATGTTGAAAACATTGTGGTAAAATGTTTTTTAAACAAGTCACAAAGGAGCAAATACTGACGACTTCATAAAGTATAGAAAGAGACAGAAATTAGAAGCTGAGGGAGAAAGAGATGAAGATTTACTGTTTAATGGATATGTAATTTCAGTTTTGCAAATTAAAAATTGAACAAAGTAAATATATTACCACTGAACTGCACAGCTGATGACTAAGAAGGTAGATTTTATGATGTGTACATTTTACCACAGCTAATTTTTAAGCAAAATGTTTTAAAAATAAAATTGCTTTTTAAAATGCACAGTAGCTAGGTAATGCCTGGTGCACCGATGAATAAATGACAGTTTCCAACTTTCTAGCTGACACACCTCTTCACTGTAGCAAAAGCAGTACAGCTCACTATGAAACCCATTCTATCCAGTTTTTAAAGGGCACTTCCATTGCATATGTAATATCAGCCTAAAGGCTGTGCAGTCCAGAAGTTAAGGAACCAATTAATTTTGAAATAATATATTAAGACAAAAATATTGTAGCCATAAGCTATATATAATTAGAGCCAGAAAAAAATAGCTAAAGAATTATAGAAGTTTTCTGAAATTTAATTGTATTTTTGTTTTCATCTTGCTAATATTTATTCTGAGTAGCAGTTAATTGGGGCCATTTAAATTTTAATTATAAATAGACATTATAAACTATAAAGAATGCAAATTGTATTGTTTAATCTTATGCTCAACAATGCTCCTTAAAGGACAAATGGACAAGCTTGAGTAGGTGACCACTTCCTGAATCCCAGGAACTCTAATCCTCTAGAGAAAACAAGTATGTTTTGCTGCTATGGACTGACAGTAGTATTCCTAAAACACAAGGTCAATGAGTAGAAAGAATGGAGTAACATACCTTTGACAACTGCCCTCCTTTGAAAGCTTTACTAATTCTGAAAAGTCATACTGAATCTACTTATAAACATACAAGGCAAAGGGCAGAAGATGGTCATTGAAGGTACTAATTTAGAGAAAGATCTGTGAAATCCTTCTGAGGCAACTCTGACCTCAGTTGTACAGATAAGAACTAAGTTGCTGTTGAGTCCACATGGAAATACCATTGATAGCACAACTGTATAGAGAGAAACATGGCAGGTGCTGGTATCATTTACTAATTAGTATGATAAAACTACTATCACTGACTTTCTTTTTCAATAGTAAAACAGCTCTCAAGCATTTTGTCTCATGATCTATATAGTTATAGCTCTCAGACAAAATGTATTAGTCTTTTGAATGTGAAATTGACTAATTAAAGAGGTTTCTCCACTGACATATTCTTACATATGAAATTTCCCAATTCAACTTCGATTTCTTTGCCAGGCCTTTGTTTCCCTTTTTATTCTTAGCAGAAGCATGTCTTACATACTTATCCTGAGCAAAATTTATTTTAAATTAGTGACTGAGAATTGAGCTGCCTCCCATATCTTAAAACAGAGTTCTCTGTTAGTCATTGTTTCCACAGCCCATCAGCTCTGGAGAGGAAGTGTGATATGATGTTCAAGGAAGGAACCCAGTCTAGTGAGCTTTATCAGTAACTCCCTTCAGAAGTTCATTAAAAACATGAAAAGAGGCTGGACAGATGGCTCAACGTTTATGAGCAATTACAGAGAATCTGAGTTTGGTTCCCAGCACCCACATCAGGTGGCTCACAAGCCCCATAACTTCAGTTTCAGGATTGCCAATGCCCTCTGGCATCAGTGGGCACCTGCAAGCACACGGTGCAAACAAATTCACATAATGTACATAAACTGATGAAGGCACATACACACATACACATAAATAAAAATAAACCTATTTTGAAAATTTGACACAAGTGCTCGTGAAAACTGGACATGCTTTCCTCTTAATGCTAGCCACCAATGGGGGTCCCTTGTGAGTCACAGTGGCAGTAGAAGACGGAAAAGAAAGTGAGTTGAATCTAGGACAAGGTTGATGGCTTTTAAGTTTTCTACTATGCTAAAATAAAATTGGGCTTTTAAGTCAAGTAATAGTGTTTAATATTTCATAATAAATCATAGGTAAATGATGTTAAATAACATGAACAACTTTACGGTATTTCACAAATAACATAGTAACAAATACATTCCACTATACTAGAATTTGTCTTCATATTAAGAATATAAAAAGATGCAAGGCTGGAGAGATGGCTCCATGGTTAGAAGCACTGGCTACTCTTCTAGAGAACCCAGGTTCAACTCAGTCTCATACAGACATACATGTAGGCAAAAACATCAATACACATAAAATTTTTAAAAATTTATTTTAAAAAAATCTGGACTGCAGTGGCACACATTTTTAATCCCAGCACTCAGGAGGAAGAAGCAGGAGGATCTCTGGGAGTTTAAGGCCAGCCTGATCTAGAGTTCCAGAACAGCCAGCCAGAGCTTTTCTTACATAGAGAAACCATGTCTTTAACAAAAAAAAGTGCGGGATCCAGTGCTGTCTGCAGAATCCCAGCGCTCTCTGGAGCAGGGGCAGGTAAACTCTTCCCCTGACCACATCCACAGCTCCTGCTGAGGGAATGTGCACAGCTCCCTGCCACGACCTCGAACTGAGCTAACCAACTACAGGGATCTCTGAAGGGCAGATTCAGACCCCGCCCAGAGGTGAGGAGGGGACACCAGGCCTCAGTGCCTATATCCCAGCCAGGGAGGGAGAGTTGAGCTCCCATTGCTTCCGGTTCCGCTCCCAGGACAGAGTGCTGTCTGCAGAAACCCAGCGCACTCTGGAGCAGGGGCAGGTAAACTCTGCCCCTGACCACATCCACAGCTCCTGCTGAGGGAATTTGCACGGCTACTCACCACGACCTTGAACTAAGGGAACCAAAAACTGCAGGGGTCTCTGAAAGACAGAATCAGACCCTGACCAGAGAGGTGACAGGAGGCACACAAACCCGAGTGCCACAACTGACCAGGACCCATCTAATCGTGAACCACTGAAGCCATGGGCAAATGTCAGTGCAAAAAATTACATAATAATACAAAGGACAACATGGTAACTCCAGAAGAGAGTGGCGATCTTACAAATACAAGACCTGAACTGAGCAATGAAGAGGAAACAGAAG